>JAFBJU010026067.1:5558-54148 GCA_016785305.1 Colistium nudipinnis | reverse complement strand
ACGCGGATGGCGTGGGGGGGCGGGGGGGAGAGGGGGGGAGGGAGGGGGGGGGGGGGGGGGGTGGGGGGGGGGGGGGGGGGGGGGGGGGGGGGGGTTGTTTGTGCGGTTGTGCGTGTCTGTGTGGGAAGAAATAGGAAAAACATTGATGGTTTGCTTCCTTGTTCTTTGTGTGTCTGTCTGTTCATGATGTGAGGACAAAAGGTGAACAGTTGTTTTGTGGTTTTGTGTAGAGAAATGTGGAGTATATAAACAATGACTCTAAAATACACGTTCCTTGGACTTTTTTTTTAAAACGTTTCTGTTGATGGTGTGATGAAGTGAGTTTGTGCGGATTCAAGTGTTGATTGTGTTGCAATTTGTCCGCTCTCTCCTCATGATGTGTTTTTTTTTTGTTTGTTTTTTCCAGGCATTGGTTAATGTGGCTCTGGCAGGACATGGTTGGCCAGTGAGGACGTAGGAAGATTCAAGGTAGGTGCGTCTAAAATCTCCCATGATGCTTTGTTGACCTTTGGGCTGGATGCGGTTTTAAATGCTTTTATTCAACCTGCGTATTTCCATTTGATGTCATTTCGCATATTCTATATTATGCTCTGCACTCTAGAGAAAACTGTTTCATCTTCTTGCTCAACATTTGCTAGAAATGATTCTACAGAGCAGATTATATAAACCGAGCCAGCACAGGATCAGATTATAGGACCTGGTGCATTGATTTTATGTCTTGTTGAGAGTTGGCCTGAGAAGATGAGATACTTCCGTTTTTATTTTTCTCTTCTTCAAAGTCTTTAAGATGATGCGTCTCTTCTCTTATCTGCTGTCTGTTACAAAACAAAAGGAAAAGCCATTTTTCGCACGCACAAACTGGGACTATATCAAAATAATGACGACGAGAGTTATTATAAAGTGAATCATGCTAATTAATAATAATAATTCAGTCAGCTTGCAGCCATTCACATGACTGAGCAACAAACCCTTCATGTCTGTCTGTGTCTGTGTGTGTGTGTGTGTGTGTGTGTGCAGGCAATTCTGTGTGTGCGTGTGTGTGCGTGTGTGTGCGTGCGTGCGCTGCAGAATTTCCTCCGAAGAGCTGCACTTGCTGTCAGACGCGCTGAACTCAATTAGCGACTTCCCTCACTCATGAAACATGAATGAAGCTCTGACAGTGATATTCAAATAGGGTTAGTTAGCAGTGTGCGTGTGTGTGTGTGTGCGTGTGTGCGTGCGTGTGGGAGTTTACTCTACATATGCCTCAGTGACGTTTGTTTGGAACACTCCAGCCCATTAATTAGAAATGATGCGCCAACCATGGGAGGAAAAAGTCAGAAGCCAAAAGTTCAAGAAGGTAAGGCATCAATTAAAATATCCATTAAGACTTTTCCCGCCGACCCCGTCATGCGCGACAAACGGCTTTATGCTTCCCCTCGTCGGACTTCAATTTGTTTCACTACACACTCGCAGAGTCTCTGTAAATCAGGGGGGAGAGAGAGAGAGAGAGAGAGAGAGAGAGAGAGAGAGAGAGAGAGAGAGAGAGAGAGAGAGAGAGAGAGAGAGAGAGAGAGAGAGAGAGACTCTCTGTGTGACACAAGTAGATTCTAAAGCAATTTCATTCAATAAATGAGCAGATTTCGTTTTTTTTCCCCGTTTGGTTGCTGTAAATGCCTAAATTAGGAAAAATAATTATGTTTGTGTGTGTGTGAGTTTGTAGTTCACTACCGGCATTTTTTTTTTTTTTTTTTGCAATTTTGAGTTCGTCAGCATTTGATATGGAATATAATATATCTAAATACATGGAATATGTCTTTTTTTTTTCTCTTTCCACAAGTTCAGACTTTATCCTCATTTGCACTTTGGAGTTTGTGCGACTCGTCCATCTTGAAAGTGGAGCATACAAAAGGTACATTTTTTTTCCCATTAAAATATTAATTAACTTTAACCCATCTACTCAGTCATCTGTGACAAATTGCACGGTTAGCGCCGGGCTGCAGTTCCCTGACTCATCATGTGTTACCCTGCTTAGAGCAGACGGAGAGGAAGTCCTGCTCCTTTCATTCCATAACTGTGTTAAAAAAAAAAAAAAATAAAAATAAAATCCTTAAGGACACACTGTCATCAGCTTTTTAGTTTTCACTTTATTTAAATCCTTTGGTGCACATGGAGGAAAAGACGGGTCATGACTACGGGATAGCTGGGATTGTGTCAAAATAATTTGAATGCAATTGAGGCAACAATTTATTATATTTATAAGTTACAATTAGACTTTAATGTCGTTATAATAAGATTTCAATTTGTGCTAGTTAGACATGCGACATGTAGATTTGTTTTCTTTTATTGTTGCATCATTTCAGGCAGGACATAATTACATTTGGCCAAAAGCGACTGATGTTTTCATTCATTAACATTTTACCCAGAAGCCACTGCAGCTTGTCCTTTACACAGAGATGTTTTCAGTTGCTTCCACTGTGCAGCTTCACGAAGGGGCCGCTAAATTTTGCAGAGCGAACCTTTGGCCAGCGCTGATTTTTATTTAGATTGATTTTTTTTTTTTTTTTTTTTCGCTCGCTGCTGATTAATTACAACAAGCCACAGGTGAATCTCTTTAAAGAAACATAAAAATAAAACATCTGGAGTGATGGGATGAGCAGGGCTACTAAAGTGGGAGCTGGTTTTAGCGCATGTGCGTGCACCCCTGATGGTGCACGTCCTATATTCCACGCATTTTTCCCTGACCGTGTTAATGCTGTTTTTTTTCGACTTTCCCCTCACATTGTGCAGAGGCAACATTTTTGGAATGGATGTGCATGGTTGTTTGATGGCGGGGCCTAACTGAGGCCACTTTAATTAGGGAATGGAGTGAGGACGGATTGAGAAAAGAGTTTAAAAAATGAAAGAGGTCTTTTTTTTTGGAGAAAGAGAGACTCTTAGTTTTTTTTTGACAGATTGGTATTTTGGAGATTCTAAGAGGCACCCGTGATGTTAATGTGTCTTTCTGTACATGATGTGGTAATTGTCAGTTTCAGGCTTTAATTATAAAGAAGATGGCAAAATGTCTCTGAATGGGATCTGAAGTGCTTTTTTGGGGGGGGGTGAAGCCTCGTGGGTCATTTGTGGATATTTCTGAAAGGAGGCGGGTCAGGCAGGAGAGTGAGAAATAAAATAACCCGGACAATTAAAATGATTTTTGGCGGCCGCTGCCGCTGTCTAAACTGGACATTTGCGAACAGCTTCAACCTTCACATCCGGATGGGAACGTTAATGAGACGCTGTGAAACTTTAGAATGTTAATTTAGCATTTTCTTAATAAAGCGAGCTAATCACATTGTTTAGAAGTGAAATAAATGTCAATAACTATAGAAAAAAAATGCCTTTACACTCAATATAGAGAATAAAATCAACTTACTGAACGTGGAAGCCGGTTTATTAACATTGGATTGTCCTAGTGGTTTGGTTTTCTGTCCTCTCTTGACATCTTTTCATGGAGCCAAGTGGGAGCAATATACAGTTAAATAGGTTTAAAGTCAACTACTTCAAATATTTACTTTCTTTTCCCTCATATTGCAATATAATTTCTTGAATGGGAGGAATGAAATGAAAATGGTATAAGGTAATGGAAAGTGATGCATTTATCTGTAATGGTGTTGCCTCCACTGAACTGAAATTAAATATATACAGGGAAGTAAAAAAAAAAAAAAGACAATATTGCCATGCTTTATATAACCATTAAACTCGGAATAAAAAAGAAATGAGTCCCCCGGGCTCTTCAGATCCCGATATAATGATGTTGAGTAAAACCAGAAATGCATACGTTTGACTTTTATACACCATATTTCAGACAGAGGAGGCAGTGCGACTGAGTCTTTTAATTTCCCTATTAGAGATGAATAGTCTCAATCGCTCAGCTAATTCATTGTGATAACAAACAAAAAACAGAGGGATATTGAGAAATGGGAAAACCTTGATTGCCGGCAATTAATTTCAATCACTTTAAGTTGGAAACTCACTGTACTGCTCGATGTCGATAGCTGGGAGCCGTCTGTGTTTTATGAAGGGAGGGCGGATGCGCTCGGTTTACTCCGTCATTAATTATGTATGAGACTCTTGCATGCTTTGCAGCGTAGATACGGGAGCTTTCGTACCACTGTGTTTAGCCTCGTCCATGGGCAAAGATGGTAGAACAGTCAGGAGATCTTCTGTGCTTGTGTGAAGGCTGGACATGTTTCTCAACATGTTGTAAATATTGTTTTCATCAGTGGAACAGGGTGTAAAAAAAACTGCATAATTGCGCCGTATATTTGCTGATTTACGGCCAAAGCTGCTCATTTTAGCTGATTATTATTATTATTATTATTATTATTATTATTATTATTATTATTATTATTATTATTATTATTATTATTATTATTATTATTATTATTATTATTATTATTATTATTATTATTATTATTATTATTATTATTATTATTATTATTATTATTGTTATTGTTATTTATTATTATAACTATTTATTATTATTATTATTATTATTATTATTTGTTATTATTATTAACTAACTGTTGCTGCTTTTTGAAATAATTTAAATTACTGTGTTAAACTCATGCATGATCACACTTTTCTAGTCTTGATTCAGCCCTCTGCTGTACATATCCACTACACATTCAAATGATAGTTAATTATAGTAATATTATTATTACTTTGCTTTTTATAAGGAAGATTTATGTGTTGCGATAAATTGAGTCATGGAAACACACTATTAGCTCATTTAAACCAGGGAAAATATTTTTGTTGATTTTGCGGAAGCTACATGATTAGATTCAACCGTGTCCCATTTCTCTTCGACAACATTTCACGTTCCAAGTTGTGCCACAACCTGGTAGGGGCCAATCACTGCAGTTATCTCAAAGAAGAAAAAAACAACAACTGTATGGAGTCTAAGGTAATCACTGCAGTTGTATATTGTCTCTCTGATCAAAGATGTGCAGACTTCCACATGCAGGCGCACAACTGAGATCTCTGACATTTCCTTTCATCATAGCGCTGCCATGTCAAGTTTGAAATAACTCGGAGGGATAAAGATACAGATAGACAGGAATAGAGAAAAAAAAAGGCTTGTATACCTCCGGTCTTTTGTGGAGGTTTAGAAGTTCACATCCCCACGCGGAGACGCGGGATGCTCTGATCTGAAGACACCGGCTGAGGCTCAACTCGCTTTCAAGTCGTGTGAAAAAATCCAAATGAGCATCACATGTTTGCATGTATATGGGTGCGCGAGTCAATTAGGATGTAGGGTGCTGCATGCTGGTCCAGGCGCCACAAAAACCCATGAGGATGTGCGGTCTTTGTAAATCCTGTTTCATCACTCCTTCATTATTTGCTGTAACACTGCAGGCGAGAGAGACGGAGAGATGGAAGGAAAAAAAAAAGACTGGGAGAGTTGGAGGAGAAAGAGACATAACACGAGGCGACCTATGATGGCTGTGTGTCGGTAGAAGTACCATGAGGAGGTGTTTCAAGTGACTTCCTGTATGCAAATCTGATCCTTCTGTGGAAGTGGAATGTATTTGAAGCTTTTGAGTGGCCTTAGAGGGAGCGGTTTCATTAACGGGGAGATTATTGTTCCCAAAAAAACTTCCTGCAAAAACATATATAGGCAGCAGTAAACCCAAGAGATTTAAGTCCTGTTTATTTTACCTGCCGCATCATAATCCCATAAACTTTTTCTCAGAGGTGATTGGTGGAAACATTCTCCAGGTCCTACGTCATATTTTTAGTCTGCCCGCGTGATGCCAAATCTGTCAGGCGAGCTTCCGCTTCGGGCGACGTTTTTTTTTCTTCCTTTTTTCTGCCCAGAGCGTGGCATTGACGGTGGATACTTAGATCTCTGATGGGCGGTCTGCGTTCCACTTCCTGTTTGACTTTCAGCACTCGCTCAGCTTTGAACAGGTGAACGCTTCGTCTACGTCGGCTGCGTTGGCTACGTCGTGGGTTGTGTTCTCTATATTTGAAGCAGTGAATTGCATTCCTTCTCAGAAGCTGACAATATCGGAACAAAAATAATGACATTTGTCGTATTATATCTATTTCTATATTTTCTCCTGGTTCTGTTTTTTTTTTTTTCTTTACATGGATGTTGTGTTGTGTTACGGGTGGAGCGGCAAAATACACACACAAACCAATCAGTTCAATATGGTTGTAGATGAGAGGTCTGTGCGTTGTGTATCTCAGGTGGTCACATATTGTGTGTGTGTGTGTGTGTGCGCATGGGTCAGAGTAACAACCAATTCTTTCGTGGTCCTAGTTGTACGACTTTTTTTTAAAGAAAATGACACTGAAGCATTTCACGAGATTTGTGTCAGTTTATATATATATATATATATATATATATATATATATACAGTATATAAATAAATAGGGATTTTTTGGTTTTATGAATTTACTCATGAAACACATAAAGTGGACAACTTTTTCTAGTTTGGGTGTATTTTCTTGCCTGGGATACATTTTTTTTTATTTAATGGCTGCAGTCGGGCTCCCTGAGGAGTTGTGATTCATAGGTCGTGGTCGGTCTGGCAGAACCTGACCAGTAATTGTCGTTCCAGCCGTGGCGTTGGAGTCAATAATATTCTTTACACAACTCCTGGCTCTGCTGTTGTTCTTATTTATTTATTTTTTATCTTTTTTTCCCAAGCTATTCAGTATGTTGTCATAGCGATGCAGGCCGTCTCCTGCAGATTCATCCAAGAGACTGAAAATGTGCCAAAGCATGAAAAAACAGTTTATTACCACACTGAATATTTTTGACAGTATTTTCAAGAACTCTTTATTTGAGTGCACATCCAAACCTCCATTTCTGCTCTACACTGAATTGAGGTCTGGTGCAGCAACAATAATAAATCAATGCATGCCTGTAAATGTCTGTATCGGCCTGAGTGGAGCCACCCAGTCCAACCAAAGCCCCTGTGGGTGCCCCCCTAAAAGGAGGGGGAATGGCTGTCTCTGTTTATGGATGAGTGGCTGAGTGTGTGAATGGATGACTGGCGACATGAATTGGCCGGATGACTACATCCCTGGCTGAATGAATGCATGCATGCGCTGAGCACATTTCAGAGTGGCACACTGCACAGGCCCACGGAAAACCGGCCTTCCTCATGGGAGGTTTTATTGTAAATATATGTTATCCTTATTTATGAATTGCGCAACTTCTTCAGTGTGAATGTATTACAAGAGGAAATACATTTAAGCAGCAGTTCAGACCAGGAGGACGCTCGTTATATTTGATTTTTTTTTGTTTTCGCTGCTTATTATTATTTTTTTTATAAACGACGGTATCGCCACAAACATTTCAATAGTGGACTTTATTAAATCAACTTTTTCGTCAATAATATAAGCACGTCTGAGTGTGAGCGCAGACGTTGAATGGAATCTGCTGGGGCGATGCTCACACACACACACACACACGCACGCACGCACGCACGCGCGCACGTGGGGTGTGACAGTTTGTGCATTGCTGACGGGGTCCAGTCGGAAGTGCGCAGCGCTCCTCGGAGTACCAAGAGAAATCCATTCCATTCTCTTGGTGTCCCTGCAGGAGAAATCAATGCGGCAAAAGAAACAAAAGTAGGCACTTCAAACAATAATTTATTTAAGCAAAGTCATGTCTGCAGGCTGTGGGCCTTGTAATGGAGTGGAGTGCCACTGCAGGAGTGGCTTCGGTACAGGAGCGCTCATCTGTTAGCTCAACACGCTGAGGTTTCAAGTTTGCATATATATACAGTCTATGTATATATATATATATATATGCGCATACATATATATTAAAGAGGAGATGTTATCTAGCCTCACATATTTCATACACAGATACTTTTTATTTCTGTCTCAGAGTTTGCGCTGGAGAGGAGCCGGGGGAGAATTGTGTCAGTGTCTCATTCAGCGTCTCTTGTTCCAGACACAACGCAACGATATTGTTCAGCAGCAACGCTCCACAACTCCGTCTGGATTCGGAGGACGCACACAAACACACACGCGCGCGCACACAGACACACACACTTTTGCACTGACCAAATCATCCACAATGGATGCACACGAGGAATACCGATAGTGTACTGCGGCATCCGGGCGTAAACCCATGCACGCGCCCGCACACGCACAAACACACACACGCGCACACGCACACACACACTCAGGCAGTGAAGTGTCACATCAGTCAATTCATGTCATTTAAACTTTCTTCGTGGACTTGGGGCCGTAACTGCACACGCACTCCTCAAACACACTGTCACTGGAGGGCGTCGTTTGTGTGTGAGTGCGTGTGTGTGGGTGTGTGTCCTCACTGAGATAGCATTACAAATGTTTGAGTGTGTGTGTGTGTGTGTGGTGCATTCAGATGCTGCTGTTACAACTGACAAGCACATCTCAACCCCTGAGATACACTGACACATGCACAAATACATAAATACAGAGAGACAGTGGAGGGGTGAAGAGCTGCACAAAGAGAGAGAGGGAGGGGCGGGCGAGAGAGGGAGAGAGAGAGAGAGAGAGACAGAGAGAGAGCTCTAACCCACCCCAGAGGAAAGCGCAATTTATACACCATTTCCAAAACCCTCCCGAAGGGAAACTATCATTTTCTGCTGCATAATAAACAGTCGAGTGCAGGAGAGACAGCGATAACACTTACAGCATGGAAAATCACTACAGCGCACACACAGACACACAAACGCACACCAACACACACCTGCTTGGTTGTCATTGCGAGGCCTTTTCCAAATTTGAGAGCGGAGTGCGTTGGTCAGAAAAGGACGCAGGTTTACATCCATAATCTGAACTATACATGTGGAGGATTTCGGGATGGAGGAGGCGGAGCTTAGATTGCGTGTGATCCACACACACACACACACACAGACCAATCAGGGGGGCCCCTATCAGACCAACGTGAGTCACAGCGGGACTGCTTTTTGGAGACGGGAGCTGCTGATGGGTAATCGGGAGGAGCGAAATCGATTGTCACCAACACCCAAAGAGCAGAAAACACGGAGCTGCCGGACGTGCGTGAGCACGGAGGGGAGAACCAAATGGTTGGATTGATTCTCCGGCTGGTGATTGTCTCACATCCTGAGCCCAGGCCGTCAGTGGAAAGTAGATTCTTGACCACGTGAAGCGCGTAAATGCATTTTGTCCAGCTCAAAACCGAATGGAGATCCCAACTGCTTCCCCAGGTCTTTATTTTTGCTCGGATTTGTTGTTGAGAGGTGTGTGTGTGTGTGTGTGTGTGCGTGTGTGTGAGTACATGTGCAGGGTTTTTGATCTGACCCTCACCTTGTTACAGGCGCTCCTCTGCATATTTAGTTACTCTCGACCCCATTTTTTCCCCTCAGAACCCCATTATTTGCTACAGTAAATAAATCAAAGAACATTTTTTTGCATTCCATCCCCTCTGTGGTGGCACCATACTTCCACAGGCCTTCTCCGGCTCCGTTTTGTTTCCAAATTATGCCAAGGGAGGCGGGATTCCATCAAATACATCAGTCCGTCCAATGAGTCCATCCATCACCTCCCAGAATAGAAACACAAGCCATCCATCACATCTCTAGTACATCCTACAGGAAATAAATGAGTGGTTAATTGAGATTGATGATAAACTTCATTTGTTCACCAAAAGCACAACAACAAGTGGCTGACATGCAGAGGAGACGCTCCTGTTCTCCATCTCTCTCTCTCTCTCTCTCTCTCTCTCTCTCTCCACTCAGCCACTTGTTTATCGCCATGCCAGTGCGTAATGCAGACTTGTGGCCCGCTGCCGCGTGAGCGCAGGGGGGGGGGGGTGTGGATGCGGAGCCACTTCACACTGGGTCCAGGACGTGGACGCTGCGATTTAAATTGGAACCAAGAGATAAAATGCCACCAGGAGGCGGGTTTTAGCATCGCCTCGCGGAGACAAGAGGACGAGGGCAGGGGACAGAAATACAGACGACGTCCGAAATAAAATATGGCCTAAAGGTTTCCTCATCCTCAACTCTGAATATTGAATACAAAAATGAATCACTTCTGACATTTCCTCCTTCTCACCAGCCACCATTGTGTGGGGAAAAAAAGTTGTCCTGACGAAGGGAGGAAATGTCTTAATCTGTGTATCTATTCAATATAAATAATGCGCTTCTAAGAAGAAGGACGATGACATGTTAAAATAAACGAAGTGGCCAGTGATCAGGATTCAGCTTTTCACCTGCCACCAAAAAAAAAACGACATCCTCGCTACCAATGAAAAATAAAAAAGCGAATGTTGACGATTCCTCATCTGGAATGAGCAGATGTTACAAAACGGCGCTAACCTTTGGACGGCATTTCTGTCCACCAGAGTTAGACGAAACAGCGAGGTGGAAGGAGAGAAGGGCACGAGCACGGCGCTCTCTCTCTCTCTCTCTCTCTCTCTCTCTCTCTCTCTCTCCGGGTTATGGCGGCAAATATCAAAATATCAAATGATCCACGGCAGCGGCGCAGTCAATATTTCCCCCTCGTGTCATCCATATTCATCTGTTAATCCCTCCTCTAAGTCAACGCGCTGATTCCCACCATGTCAGTCACCTCAAACACACGCTCATGGACAAACAGCAACACGCACACACACACACACACACACACACACACGTTGTAAGTTGGAGATAGAGAGAGCAAACGCAGATAGGGCTTCTTATGATACGACAACAGTCAAATGCAAATAATGAGGCTATGGAGAAAATGGGCCTTCTGCCCAAAGTGAGAATTTGTGAGTTATGCAAACGCACCGTTATAAGCCATAATTCATATTCCTTATTACGGCCCTTTATTTTTCTTCGTTTTTACATATTAAACACCAGGAAATCATTCAAATGTCGGCTTTTGTGCGGCGCGCAGATTTGTTCGCCTGGACACCCGTGGCATGTGACAAAGTTTGCCAGTTGTTTGTGTGAACTTCACAGGTTGGCTTGGCGCGACACCGTGTCGCAGTTTTACGATCCGCCCGTCAGTGGGGTGGAAAAGCAAAAGTCAAAGCGCCGAGAGATCACGATGAGCCGAAGGATTCAAGGTTTACAAAAATATCTCCTGGAATGTTTTTTTCTCCCCCGACGCGTGGAGTCCTTTCAGCTCTCTGGCGTTTAATCTGCAGCCGAGCCGAGACTTGATGTTTTATTCTTTGTTATTCACCAACGCGTCGACGCCGAGACACGGCGCTCTTTCTGACGCTGCGAGATCATCGGTTTCCGTGACACAAATAGGGTCGGAGGGGGAGGGCGAGCGAGAGAGAGAGAGAGAGAGAGAGCAGAGTTAGGGTCTGCAGTGAGGATGATTAATGTCAGTCGCCTGTTGCATTAGACATAACCACTTAGTGCGCGTGTGTGTGTGTGTGTGTGTGTGTGTGTGTGGCTCAGCCGGGAGGAGTTTTTTTTGTTCACGCCTGTTGCCCAAAATCATTCAAACTCGACAAAATGTGATGAGTTGAAACCAAATGAAAAACACTTTCCTGTAAAACATGTGGAAACGTGTCCAGAGTCACTCGGTGATTATTACAGGAGGAGAATCGCCCTTCAGCGACGGCAGGATTTGAACTCATTTATTGCTGAGACGAATCGAAATCTGACGATTCGCCTCAAATGGAGTCGCTGAGGGGTCGACGTTGGTTTCGGCTTTTTAAAAAGACAGAGTAACGAGACATAAATACAGAGAATCCAATCTGCTTGGTTCTGGTTCTGGTTCGTCGCGGTTCCACAGCCCAATCAATCCTGAGCATTGTGCTGGTGATTGATAAAGACCAGACTCAGGTTTCTCATGATCCACGATGGAGCTGGGTCATTATTTAGGTCAGTGATGATCAGAGTAATTAAAATAAATAAAATAGATGGTTGTTGGAGGTAAACACGGCTCAAAGTAAATGAAAATAAAATGGCGTCATCAATCGCCGTCAACAGCCACTGTGTTGATCGACGGTTTGTGCGATCGGTTTTGATTGGCTGGATTTGTGACGAATGTAAAGTGATCCGTTCTGATCACTGTGTGTGTGTGTGTGGTGTCACTCCAGCTGGAAGTTTTTTCGTGGTTTGTCATAATCCTGGAATTGTATATTGGCGCTCCTTATTTTGTTGTTTTATTTTACTTATTTACTTGATTTTAAAATAATTGAATAATAACCATTTATTTCAAGTCATATATATCCTATATATTTTTTGTGGCCTCTCTTTAGAGTCAGGATCACACACACACACACACACACACACTCAGCCTGTGTGGTCAGACTGCCGTGTGGCATCGACCGGGAAAGACAGACTGGAGTGGAGGGATTCTAGGAAAACTGGCGGGGAATCATTTCGTCTAAAAACGTGGATTTCTTCCAAGGAGCCCGGAATGTATGGCCGGGATGATCTGCAATCCCAAGTATTGACTCCTTTTTCCCAGCAGCAGCAGCAGCTTCTGACACTCAAGAACCAATTACAGGGGGGAGTCTGTATCTTGACAGTATGTGACACAAGAGGATTGACTTGGCAGAATAACTTGAAGTTACAGTATCTGATGGAATGACAAGAACGTCAAGCTCCTAAACACAAGGAGATCAAGTTGAAAAGGAAGATTTTTATTTTTTTTTTGTGCTGACGAATTTTCAAAATGCTGGATGATAATATTATTATTTCCTCCACGCGGTGCTTCTTGTTTGAATATTTCCGGCCGGATAACCGCGTTTACACAGCAGAGTGACAGAGAAGATGAAGGAGTCGCAGCTTTATGATTGCCGGGTAGGGATTTTATATTTATTTATTCTTTTAATGGCATTTCTGCGCCATTTTATGGAAAATGTCAAGAAATATCAGATGGAAGATGGAGTTTTAACAACGCTGCTGTTTTTGATTTATTTTTTAAGAAGTCATTTATCTAGCAGTGAAGAAAATGTGTCGATTTTACTCCGCTTCATAACTCTTCAACACATTTCAGATTTTATATACGCTAAAAAAATATATAAAAAATGTATAAATACATTACTACATATAAATATAGGCTGTGTATATATATGTCTATATATACTATACTAGACTATATTAGGCTTTACATGACATAATCAACCAAGAAAATAACATCATGTAATTTTCTAACTATTATATTGGCATTTTAAGAAAAAATAAGGCATTCTGTGTTGTTAAATTATGTTTTTGAATAGTGTTCAAAAATATATTAATTAATTAATAGAGTTCTGCTAGTTCCTTTTTTTTTAATATCCCTGATTAATAATCAATTCTAGCTATTTTCTTTAGTAGAAGAATATAATCACACATCACCTATACATTTAATTTCCCAAATAAATGATATCTTCTGCAGGGCAAAAAAAACAAGACAGAGGCAATCAGCGTTGAGTGAAAACAAGTTTCACCAAATGAAAAGATGATGAAGCCTGAGGTCAAACCCAGGGCACGTAAAAAAAAACAATAAAAAAAAAAAGCTTCTGCTTTGCTTCTGCTCATAAAGCTTATGAGCCTTAAAGTGATGATTTATCCCCTGATCTATTATGACATCTGGCCATGACGTGAACAAGTTTCGCTGCTCCCAGATTTATAGAGGTTATGAAACTGAAAAAAGTGGACAATCAAAGAAAAGTGGGGATGGGTAATATCAGGACCATGTCACTGTGTAACGGTGTAGTGCCACCTTAAATCACAGCAGTGTGTGAGCCACAGGTGTTTGTTAGGGTGTCCCTAACAAACTGCACAGTACTGGCTATAAACTGCAGATGTGTAGTTTGTTCTATATTTCAAGATCTATTTGGGGAAAGTGGTTGCACATAGGCAAGTGGTTTCCATGTCAGAACCTTCTTAACACAATAAGAGTGAAATACGCTGATTTAAAAGATGAATCCCACATTTGATTCCAGAATGTTACCATTGATGATCTGTGAGGCCACTGGAGGAGAAAAAAATGGAGGAGCAGTTGGTGTTTTACATCCTCCAGCCTGAGGGGCAGAAAACCAGAAACTCATTACAACCTGACAAAAAAAAAGTCTTCAAAGAAAAAAAAAGAAAAATTCTAAGCATTACAATTAAATGAGCTGTGGTGGTTTGATTGGTTGGACCGCCTCCCACTCAGTGATTGACAGATTGCAAAGTGCAAAGCTTATATCTACATTGCCTTCCAGTTCAGATCGGTGGATTTTTCCACTTCTCCGTGCACCAGATGCTATTTATCTTTGAATTTGAGCACGCTCCCATTGATGGAGATGTGGGAACCATCTGGCTCGTGTAATGGGAAAAGCAGCGCTCGTTGAGGAACGTGGACAATTTGAGTGGCTAAGCGTAAAACTTGCAAATCTCTTTATGTCCTTCTCGCCCGATGATCATAAATGATGCCTCGAACGCCCACAGCCTCTGGAGAGAGAGAGACGGCCATGTGGCAGATTTAAAGGAACCTTTTATTACTAACTCACTTGCAAGTTTACAAATGCCTCGTTCAAAGCCATCTGTCGGACCCCTAGATGAGCCAATGTGACCCCCCCCACCCCCATTAGGATTGATGAGTTGGAGATCTTGTGTTGGATATTTTAAATGTATTATTATTTTCATTTTATGCTAGTTTAACAATAAGAAAATTATATTTTATAGAGGAAAGCTTTTCCCGTCGCATCTTCACGATACGATATAAAAGAGAAACTTTAAATGTTAAATGTTTTTTATTGAATTGAATATCATTCCTACTTGAACTAATTTAAGACCAAGAGTGGGGAAAAAAATGGCCAGTTTCAAAAATCGAATTTATTGACGTCAACTTCAAAGCACGGTGAGAGTGAAGGTTCCTGAAGGGCTCAGTTCATGGAGGAATGCAGGAAGTGGATCGGACGAATTCCAAACCACGAACATGCCGGCTGAATGGGACCCAGCGTCAGAAGATCAATATAACCAGCTCTGTTCCCTGAGAGACAGAGAAGAAACTTTATCTCAGATATGGAATTCAGGTCAACCCACCCAAAAAAAAAAGGGAAAAAATAAATCAAAGCTCACTTAGCCTCTGATTTTCTTGCAAACGCTGACTTTCTCAGGAATTATTGAACGTGTTAGATTTCATCACATCTTGCACCACCGGTCTGACCCCTGTCGGATTCTGAACCAGGCCGCTTTGCTGTGTCAGTTTTTTTTTTTTCTTTTTCTTATCCTTCTCCACCACTAGAAACGCTGCCACAAATCCCAGCCTGCAAAGCTGCAAAGATCTGAATCGTAGCAGGGGGTGAGCTGTGAATCTCCACGAGAGTCTCTGTGAGAGCTCCTTAGAAATGCTAAACTTCTTCTATTTAGTTTCGAGGCAGTTGGTTAAAATATGCAGATTTTTCCGCAACGTACGCGACGGTTGTCGTGTTATTGTAGTTTTCTTATCTAAAATGAAAATGTGTATATCAGATTTTGTGGACGATGGACGGTTGATAAGACACATGACAAGTCAGAATTGAATTTTATAAAAAAAAAAAAAAAAGCTCTTGTTTAGTCCCTGCGGAGCGCCGGTGTGACGTAGCAGGTGAGCGAGGTTCACGCGGAGAGCCCGGTTTTCCGCTGCGGGGGGATTACCCGGCAGACAGCCGTACTTCAAGTGGAATCAGGAGTATCCTGAAGATGTGTGTGTGTGTGCCCCCCCCCCCCCGCCCAACACTGAATCTGCTGTGTGTGAAATTAAGACTTTATACAGAGGAGAGAAACACACACATACACACACACAGTTGTCTCTTTAGATTTGCAGGGAATCTAATCTAAGCGGCGCACCGAGGTCGATCCCGACAAAGCATCCTGTTTTCGCGTTTCCTCCTCTTTTGCGCTGTCAGTTTCTTTTTCTCTTTGTTTTTTTGGTTTAATCTGCATGTGTTGCATCACTCTGGGATTCTCTCTCTCTTTCTCTCTCGCTCTCTCTCTTCTCGTTTCTCAAACTCACAGTGCCACCCAGTGGTGACGTGTCACCTGGAAAAAAAAAAAAAAAAAAAAAAAAACTCCAAACAAAGGATGGATGGGCTTCCATAAGAGAAACCATCTGCCTGTTTTAGAAAATTCACATTTGACATATTTGCCAACCCCTGTGTGCACACATTCGTGTATTTACTTTGCATTAGAGCATGACGTCAATCTAACTTTGATCCGCCGTATCTTTACACGTCACAATCTCGTATTATTCCTGTGGGACAGAACTCAGTGGGACAGATTGTGACATTTATATGAATCCTGTCATAAATTTGATTAATGCAGTGCGGCCACATACGATATGAGGCTTCAGTTATTTCACAGCAGCGGCTACTATATTATAGCTGGCCCTGGTTTAAAAAAAGTCAGATCAAACTCATAAATTTTCTGCATAATGTGAAGTTTTGATTTACTTCAGATTTTTGAGGGTAGAGCAAAAAAAATGTGGCCTGAAAAAAAAAAAAAAAAAAAAAAAAACTCCAAACAAAGGATGGATGGGCTTCCATAAGAGAAACCATCTGCCTGTTTTAGAAAATTCACATTTGACATATTTGCCAACCCCTGTGTGCACACATTCGTGTATTTACTTTGCATTAGAGCATGACGTCAATCTAACTTTGATCCGCCGTATCTTTACACGTCACAATCTCGTATTATTCCTGTGGGACAGAACTCAGTGGGACAGATTGTGACATTTATATGAATCCTGTCATAAATTTGATGAATGCAGTGTGGCCACATACGATATGAGGCTTCAGTTATTTCACAGCAGCGGCTACTATATTATAGCTGGCCCTGGTTTAAAAAAAGTCAGATCAAACTCATTAATTTTCTGCATAATGTGAAGTTTTGATTTACTTCAGATTTTTGAGGGTAGAGCAAAAAAAAAAAAAAAAAAAAAAACTCCATCTGGGATTTCCAATGGGAGCTAAAAGTTAATGGCCAGAGGCGTTTGGTGTTGGTGTACGATTTTTTTTTTTTAAATGCGATGTAATCATTAGCATTTACATTTAGAGTGGAAACCAAGTGACTTCAGGTGACATTCTCAAAACTTTTAATAGCTCCGCCTCTGCCGTTAATGATCGGCAGCTAATCGGCACCAGCCATCTCTGAGTGACGTTTATTTGATCTCTGTTTGTGTAACGTGAAGCTGCTTCAATCGCCGCTACCACAACAACAAAAAAATCTGCTGCTGTCCTGCATCCGGCTTCAAGAGCAAATTGACTCAGCTTGTCTTTTTCAATCAGGCCAATCTAAACTGTCTTTTTTTTTTTTTTTTTTTCAAAGAAAAGCAACGACGACAAATGGGATTTCAATTTAGACCTTTACGAGCAACGATTAGCGCTAATGATAGCAAACGGAGGTTTTCAGAGCAGCTGCAGAGGAGGAGGAGGAGGAGGAGGAGTGGAGTCAGGTAGAATGTGGTACTTGCACTTTGCGCTAAAATTAAAAAAAAAAACAAAGAATTACCGTAAATTCCGGACTATTAAGCGCACCTAAATATAAGCCGCACCCACTGGATTTAAAAAATATATATATATTGAACATGTATAAGCCACACATGTCTATAAGCCGCAGGTGTCTACATTGAAACGATTGAAATGTACTCTTTAACGAAAAGACAATGCCTGTAACGCCGCTTGTAACAAAAACAAATCAATAATCAGGAGTATACCACTATCTTCCCCCTCCTGCGCGCTGAATTCCGCTCAGCCTCCTTTTCATTGTCCCTCTCGTCACTTTAATCCCACTCCCCACGGAGCGCCGCCTTAAACGCGCGATTTACACCGATTTTGGAGTGGCTGCAATAACTTTGTTGTACCCTCGGGAATCACTGCTGGTCGCCTTCGACTCGAAAGCTGCGTGGTATGCATTTCTCCGTGTCTTTGCCACGATGAGGGTGCGTGCATGACCAAATGACTGATCAGAATGATTCGGTGGGAGCGCGCTAGATTTAATGTAACGCTTTCATTGGTCCACCTTGACCCATTCGTCAATGTCACTGGTCTAATGTGACGGAACTCAATTTTCCCCCAAAAATCCATATATTAGCCGCGTCATTGTTTAAACCGCAAGGAAAAAGTAGCGGCTTATAGTCCGGAAATGACGGTATTATTGTGTACTGTGTATAGCCAGCTATTCCATTCAAACTGTAAATAATTAAAGCGCACCTAGTATTATTTCCTCTTCACAATGGAAATGACAAAGCTTATATTATTATCCATTCCATTTTCCATCGCATAAACTTAGGTCACTGTATATATTGTCTCTTCGGAACTATACATTTTTTTTCCTACTTTTGCACAGCCTTAGTTCACTTTATTCTGTACCTTTTGTATCCTTTAACCTCTGCGGCTGCATCGCCGCAAATGTACCCACACTCGAAGTTTTTTTTTTCTTATCTTAACAATATCACATACAACATACTGTGACATGTCCGATTTATTGGCGTTTCTTAATTTTTTTTAATTGTCTTATGGATTTTTGCACAGTGCAAGTGAAATATTCATTTGCCCAACTGGCCAATAGCTTAAATCCCTCCTCTCATGGTTTCCCTGGGTGGGATGCAAGTGGCGTCATACCGGTGAAACTTGGAGGATTACTTCCCTCACAGGAGGAATGTGTCTTCTTTCTTTGAGAAACACTTTCCCTGTGTGGACCGTTGGTCTAAATGTTCTCGACCCCTGGCGACCTCTGGGCTCAGGTGATTTAACAAACGCCAGTCATGCTTTAAAAAGCACTTGTGTGTGTTTTGGTGTGTGTGTGTGTGTGTGTGAACGTAAACCTCCTGAAGGGATTGTTTCGGATGTTAAAGGTCGGCACAGAGAGTGAGCGATAACTTTCCCACTCCAGACGTTTCCAAATGTTTCAAAGAGTGCCACTGTGAACGTAACTCGCCGGTGCCCCCGAGCGACGACCCCCTCCGTCTTGAACGTGGGGGTTTGAAACAGCACACGCTGCCCTTTAGCTGTGCAGGAAAAAGAAAGAAAGAAAAACTGGTTAAAGACATGTTTCTGAATATAGATCTGACAAACGTGATCAAATGGATCAAACTACGCATTCTCATTTCCTGTCAAAAAGTGCGGAGAGCAGCGCTAACTAACTTGAAAAAGCTCCGTGTGGAGATAGAAGTTTCCTTCTGCTGCTCTGAAAGCACTTTTGATCTTCCTTTTTTTTTTTTTTTTCAAAGAACAAAAAAAAACGTGGGTAGGAATCTGGACACAACAAAGCAGTAAACACACACAAGTTAGAAACCACTTTTTGTTTTCTGATGTTTGTGCTAAATCTTTCCAACTCATCATTCTTTCTTCCACACCAGCTCCAGGCTTCACTATAATCCGCTTCATGTTACTCCTCGGTCTTTAATTGACATGAACTCAAACCTGCAGAAAGTCCTGAAGAGTAACCGACATGAATAATATCTTGATATAGTCATTTTATGATTAGTTTTCCTATTTACACTCGGTCCTGCCACAAAGGGAGCATGCATGAAATGACAATGAGAAGGAATGTGCCAATACTAACACTTCATATTTTATTCATTTTAACGAATCAATTAAACCAAATAAAAAATCTTCTAAAATATTCAAATGGAAATTTGTCTCCGTCTCATAACATATTAAACTAAGTTTAAGTTCTATTTTGTATTTTCTGTCGCCGTGTATACTGGACACAGGATTCATTGAATCTAAAATGAACATGTTAAAAAAAAAATTAGAATAATTAATGGCAGCTAAATGGTTTCCTGCTGGCTTATTATAACGTTTATGTCACATTTGGAATGTTTTTAGCCTCCAGCCTATCACGCGCATACTATTGGATGAATGTGGATATTTCTCTGTGCGACTAAATGCACAAGTTAGAATTGGAACTTGTGGAAAGTGTGTGTTAAATAGTTTTGCATATTGATTTTGACAATAAGCCGACTATGGAAGTGCACGCGTGCCTGCGTGTGTGTGAGTGGAGGCATAAATGGGTTTCTGCAGGTGCATCAGCTTTTCTAATGATCCTCATCATCCCCTTTTAGCAGAGAGAAAATAACCATGATGCATTATTGAGTTTGGGAAGAAGAAAGTATAATTCACATTTTTGTGGTTACATTACCTCCCCGCCCCACTATCACCAGACGTAGTGTGTGTGTGTGTTTGTGAACCATCCATCGAGGAGACGTGCAGTAAAAAAAAATTACATTTTATGACGGTTATTTCTGAATCACGATGCCACTATGACACAATTTGCATTGGGTGATATTACATAATGGATGTTTTTATCCAGCCTCCCCCCCCCCACTAGCCATAATCCCAATTACCGCCTCTCTTTGCGCCACCATTAACTCCATTGTAATTATTACAAAGTAGGCAACAATGAGAATTTTATAGTTCATTTTCTGTCCCATTACCATTAGAGTGTCGGGGCTCATTTCTGGAGGCTACTCCCATCATGGATGCTTCCTGTAAAAAAAATGGAAAAATAAACCTTTAAAATCCAATCAGTGCAGACAGACACCAGGGGCGGAACATGTAAAGTAAAGTAAAATGTAAATGTAAAGTAAAAAAATAAATAAAGAATGAAAATGTTGCATGGTGCATCAACACTCGCAGGGTCAGAGGTCAGATAAAATGTATTCCGAGTCCATATTCGAGTCAGTTGCCAAATCATTCCTCAAAAAAATGTAAAGGAATTGTGATATAGATGGAAATGAGTTTGCAGCGTAAAGACGTTTTAATCCTTTGGCGCTAACACACTTTTCATTTAAAGCGAGTCCAACTCATTCTCCATGTAAAGGAACGAGCGATAACACGTGGATGTAATTTGTATTTGGGTGTGTACGAGGATTATGAGTCACGCTATCACGCAGACATTCAGATCTACACACGCACGCACACACACACACACAGGGAAAAGATAACATAATGTGAAGTGTAGTAGTGAGGAGGCTAGCCTGCGTTATCATTTGCATTCTAGGAAAAAGGCTTGTCCCATTAAGTGGCCTCATAATGAGGAGAGAGGGAGTGAAGGGAGTGGCTGGGAAACAGGATCCGTTACGCAATCACACTTTCACTTTAGGAATGAGAAGTTGCTGTTGGAGGTGGAAGGAAAATAAGCGAAATGAAGAAATGAGTGATCCATGTCACAACAACAAGACAGAGGAAAAAAAAAAAGAAAAAAAAACTTTGGCTAAAAAAACTGAAGACGGATTTTCTGTGAAGCGTTTTGATCATGAGACATAATTAAAAATGTTCCTTCTGGGAAATCAGCTTTGTGGCTCGCCACCATAAACAGTCGGGCACGTTTGTCAGGTCGACTATTTACCATCTGAAAGCTGGAGGTAAACGCAATTATCTGAGGAGCCTTCACAGGACCAAAGTGGCACTTTAAATGGAAAAAGATGGATTAATTTGATATCACACACACACACACACACACACGCACACTGAAGAAAAATAACTTCTATTTTCTATATCATAAATATATATTTACAAAGTCATTAACTGAGTCTTGTCACTTGGAAGCAAGTCAGATGTTTTTTTTGTGCGACTTTTAGATATTTTTTGTCTTAATTTTATGTAGAAATATCCATCAATAGCTATGTCCCTTGATAAATAAAATATATATTTATTTTTATATGGAATCAAATAAAGAAAGCAATCAAGCTCATTAGAACCAAATTATTTAAAATAGTCCAGGATGAATGAAACCCGCTGTTGATGAGCACTGTTGATTTCTGATTAAATCTAATTATCTCCTTCTGTAACAGCACAGCTTCCTGTTTATTCCCTCCCTCTTCTTTTCTTTTTTCTTCTTTTCTGTCCTTCATTTTTATTTATTTTTTTGCCTTTTATTGACTGGAAGAAAAGATTTAACAGAGATTTTTAATCTGCCCTAGCGACACATATTGATACTTTCTGTTTCCTGAGGTTTTTCATTCCACAGACACTGATGTGGAATAAAAGCGTTGGTAGCCCCGCCCCCCTCCCCAGGATCAGGACGTGAATTTACTCCAACTCCTGACCATTCAAGCTCCGCCCCTTGCCTTGCCAGCTAAATTGAAATGGTCCTAACCTTGTGTGGGTGTGCGTGTGTGTGGCACAGCGGAGAGAGCTGCACTGATTTGTGTTCTGTCCGTCTGCCTTATTTATCGTGACACAGATGTTGCTGCTTGGCTTCCTCTAAAGACAGACGCGGTAAATAACCGACTGGTGTCGTAAACGTGTCGGAGAAAGTTTCACAAGATGGAAAAAAAAAAAAAAAAAAAACGCCCAATCCTGAAATATGCTTCTAAATTGTAAACTTCAGTGAGAGATAAAGAGGAAAGTAAAGTCAACAACTTTCTGCTTCTCTGTCTAAAATGTCTAAAAAAGAATCCGGTTGGAACGTCTCATCAGATTTTTTTGACCGGTTGATTGAGCGATTTGATTTCAGGCTGCATGTATGAAAAATTGATTCATAAAGACACCGCGTCCATCAGATTGTAAAAGTGCTGCACACGGCGGGCGAGTTCAATTTACAAGGACACTTGAGGCTTTAAATATTTACTCCTCTAAATTATTCAGAAGTCATTAAAGTGACATTTCGAAACACGGGAAAATAAGTTATTGTGCATCCACTCCGCTCTTCCAGAAGCCCGAGACCAGGGACGCTAACGTGAGGTGATAATATTCCAGAGTAAACACGACCTGGATGAAGCCCAGTTTAAACCCTTTATAAAAAATAACCAAAACAAAGAGTTTATTGCCTCTCAGGTTTCTAGAAATAAAATAAAAACATTCCCGCCGCCGGTGGGATGCATGAACTCCAACCGCGAGTGGAATAAGCTCATGAAGCCAAAAAAAAATGATCAGAAAGTAGAAAAAAATAATTCTAACAGACCCATGCCAGTGAGTGACAGCTGCAGACTTCTCTGCACGGATTGTCTGTGAGTGATTGACAGCTGAGTGACACAGTGGGAGGAGGAGAGATGGAAAAAATATATCATCTGTCGGGACGAAGCATCATGGCTAATTCCAGCTCTCGCTGACTTCATCAAACCTGCACCTGATGGGTTCTGTGTCAGTTATTGTCCACATCCAGGATCACAGATATTGAACACTTTTTTTTTTCGAAGTGGAAACAACAACACAGAAACGTCTGTGGAAACAACCACCAACCCTGACGCTGTAGATTTGGTTGACTGTCGTTTACTGCCTGTGTCTCAACACCGATTGTATCCTAAACTATACTTTTTTTTTTTTTTTTTTTTTTACTTTTAGTGATATAAGACAAACCAGCCGTGTGTGTGTGTCTGTGTGTGGTTCAGTGTGTGCGTTTGTGATGAAGTGCCTTAACACTATGTGCTTGTGTGGCTGCGTGACCCTGTGTGCTTGCGGGGGCAACACAGTTGTTCACTGCAGGCTTAGTGTGCGTGTGTGCGCGTTCTTGTGTGTGTGTGTGTGTGTTAGTGTGTGTGTGTGTGTGTGTGTGTGATTTATGATTAGAGGCAAAATCGTGCAGTTGGTTTTTTAACTGTCATTTGAGTGAGGCTGCTGCTGGCTATAGTCCAGTGGACAGCTGAGGCTTAACCATCACACACAAACACACACATAGAAACACGCGCGCGCACACACTCGCATATACACACAAAAAGACACCCACACACACATATCGTATATGCATCATCAAAAAGTTTGACTTCACTGGACAGGCACACACACACACACACACACACATACATTATTATCCAGTGTTGAAGTTTGTAGTGTGTCTAAGTTGTGAAAGTGCCGGAGGTGAAAATAAAAACACAATTAAACTGACGGAGTGTCAGAGGCAGCATTTATCAAACTGCAGAATTCCCCCCTGTCCGTATTTAAATCTGCCACCAGCGGCTTCCTGACGAGGGACTGTCACGTCTGCAGTGATTTATTCATTCCAGTTTTATTTTATTTTTTATTTTTTAATGTGGGAAGCAGATCAAAAGGATTCTACACTAATGTTTAAGTGGAGGGCCAAGGCACAAAGAAGTCCTCCATCTCAGAGCTGCACACGGCGGAAATAGAAAGTGTAACGTTCAACACCCTAAAAAAAGACTAAATCACAAACCCCGCTCCCGCTGTTGCTAAAATAACCATATTTTCCTCGCCCACAGGAAATGGAAATTTGAATTGTTCCGTTCAACAGGGAGCTGAGATTTCAGGTGCATTCTGGGTATGGGGGAAGAGGAGGATGATAATGGTTTGAGGGCATGGCGGAGATTTGTGAATGTGGCTACACGAGGCTCAAGAAGAGGTGTGTAGCCATGTGCCCCTGAAAAAACACTTGTGTGTGTTGCCCAGTTGTGTAGTGAGTGGTTGTTGAGGAGTCTGGGCCTCTAATGATGTCTGTGCAGGTTTTTGTGGCCTATCCAGTTCAGGCGCATTCCTGCGTGACCGAGAGCAGATGACAGAGGGCGGCTGTGCCAATTGATTACAATCCTCACCCACAGGATTGTGTTTCCATTTAAGGTTTCACCCGGAAAAAAGTCCCACACAGGGGTAATGCAGACTATTAAATTGAATAAAAAGCTGCATTTTCGCCGATATTACATCTTTTATCACTCTTAGCTTCTGGAGAGAGTTCATGGATTCCGCATCAGGGGGTCAAAGTTGAATTTCCCACCGGTGCGAGGAGTCCTCAGTGAAACTTTAGTGAGATGAAGAGAAGGGGACGAAAAAATAAATAAAAGTTTGTAAGGGGAGGAGTACCGTTTTAATCTGGAGCGTTTTGCAGGTAATCCGACATTGCTGTCGTTCATCTCGGGAGATATTTGTTCATTAAGTGTGAAAGAAATAAAAATATTAAAAAAATGATAATAATCTGTCAGACCAGACGGAAACGCAGCCAGAAAACTGATCGATTGGACGATCAATCGGACTAAATGTCAAACAAATAGCGAAATGTCAAGAAATTTGGCCTGAGTGCAAAATGAGTTGGAGAGGAGCATGCTGGGAAAAAAAAAATCCATCCGTCCAGTTTCTGGAGATGTACTGAATGTGAAAGTCGTGATCAGTTAGTTCTTGTTATTCAGGTTTGTTTTTCATTTTTCGGTGACATTTTTCCAACTTCCAACACTGAGGTTTGTCTGTGTTTTTTTTATTTAGTTTTCATCTGTCACTGTTTGTTCCTCCTCCTCCTCCTCCTCCTCCTCCTCCTCCTCCTCCTCCTCCATCATTTCATCTGTGTTAGTGTCTCTTTAGTGAGATCTTTAGTTTGATCTCTTATCCGTTTTCTCTTTCTGAGCCTCCTGGGAAAATTTCACCAAATCTCTGACCTTTTTTTTTTTTTTATATCATCTTCATTCAATTGCATTAGGGTTATATTCAATTTGGCGCCCTCTTTATTTCCATATTAGGAGTTTGCAAACAAATCAGTTCACAGTATATTTGTCATTTTGATGTGGACCCATTAAAAATCAATCCATACGTTCCAGTAAATCAATTTATATTTCCCAGTCCTGTAACAGCATAGTGTTTGCATTTGTGTGTATTTGAGAGCAAATGGAAAACTCAGGAAAAAAAAATCTAGCAGCTGCACCTTATATAAATGATTCCTTCCTTATAGTCATTGTCGGTTCAGTGAATAACAGCGGATGTGATTTTTTCTTTTGGGGCCTGGGGTGTAATTCCCCGGCCTCCAGGGTGGTGACGAACATCCCTGGGTGTTTGTTTTATCCACGCAGGACACATTGACTCCACCCGGGGCTGCAGATTTACAGAGGGCACGCGGCTGCTGAGTCATGAGGCCGTTACGGGTCGCAGACGTTATAAAAAGGGCGACGGCGGCCAATTTTCTGGCTTCCCGCTCCCCCCCTCGCAGATCATGAAAGACAAACTCAACCTCCACATGGGAGGAGGGAGGGGGGGGGGGCGGAGCGAGAGGAATTACACAACCAGGCCGCTCACATCCATCAGCCTTCAAGAGATAAGGAAGTAAAGTTGTTAACAAATGCTCCGAGGGGCGAGCAAGTGAGAGAGGCGGTTTAAATAAGTTGCTTAAAAAAAATAAATAAGGGAGGCTGGAAAACAAAGGAGGGAGCAGTGATTCCTGGTCAGTGAATGAGCTGAGATTTTAATAATAATAATAATAATAATAATAATAATAATAATAATAATAATAATAATAATAATAATAATAATAAATAATAATAATAATAATAATAATAATAATAATAATAATAATAATAATAATAATAATAATAATAATAATAATAATAATAATAATAATACACTTATATATACTTATATAATATAATAACTAATAACTTGCTGATTAATGTGAATAACCTATATATTTATATTATTGATATTTATGTATATATTTACAGTGAAATCTGTTTTTAAAAGGAATACCGTCCTTTTGTTGCGGTTATAGCTGCGTTAATAAATATAAAAGTGCCGTATCCACCCCCCCCCCAAAAAAACACCTGCGTATTCTACATTTATCATGTTCTTGTCTTATTTGTCCCATAAATCACATCCTCCTCTCTTCCAAAGGATTGAAATTTAAGGCTAATTAACATCTGAGGAGCGCGTCCATCTGCTCTGTGAGGGAGGATCATCATAGAGGAGGCGTCCCCAGGCTCTCCATATGCTCCTGGTGAGCCGAGTCTGAGGCACCGAGTCTTTGTTCAATGAAAGAGGAATCTAAAGATATTTCGATTTTTATTTATAGAATTTATTGGAGTTTTTCCTCACATCTGTTTTCAAACAGCGTCAAAAAGACGAGGGGTCTTCTGGCTCTCGCGCGTGACTCGTTCTTTATGGTGATTTCGGCCACGCGTCCTTCAAAAGATCTGACGTGTTTGATCAGGGGTGTCAAACATGCGGTCTGCGCGCCAAAACCGGCCCGCCAGAGGGGCCCAATCCGGCCTGCAGGATGACTTTGGAAAGTGTCAAAATTACTTTTTTTAAATTCAGGTTGCTCATAAGGCTTTGTTAAAATAAAGTCTATTAAATTGTCGCTATTTATACCTTAATATGCTCTGGGCCCACTTGAGATCAAATCTCGCCGCCTGTGGCCCCTGAACTTTGAAGCCCCTGTGTTGGAATGACATACTGCGTATACTTTGCTCTCTTTTCTTCCTGTGTAAAAATAATGCATATTATGGTAGAGTCTGAGTTTTTCTGGGCAGGTAGGTCAGCCCGGGTCTTCCTCCACAGATCCGCAGCTCTGCGGGTTTCTCAACCTGAGGTCTGTGCTCGGCCAAGCGTGGAGAGACACTTTCACACCTCACACATCTGCTTAGCCACTGTCTGGCGGGATTCACTGTGCGGAGGAACTTCACTTTAATTGGTTTGCACTTGACCTCTGGTGACCTTTGGGATTGCCAAAAATGTCTTTTTCTTCTTCTTCTCAGGCAGCAGGTTTTTATTAAAAGCATTTGGCTAAGGGTTGTTTCTGAGGCCATATCAGGATTTCACGCACAGGGTCGTTAAACCTGCACGTTGTTGCAGCCTGTTTGATGAATTAGAAACATTGAAATTCAAAAAATTCAAGTTCCATAGTCACATGATTCATTTTGGGGTACACACTGCAGTATTTTTCGTTAAGAATGAGAGACAAATCTTTGGAGCTGTGATCAGGTCTGAGCTACAGGAGAAATCTCACGTTGTCAGGTTGTGTTGTTGTTGTTGTTGTGTTGGAACATTTCCTCTGCGAGACGCCGTTTGACAGAATGTGACACTTTTTGTGGCTTTTAGTGCATTTGGCGTTCTTCCTGTATCTAAAGTGGAGGACAAACTGACATAAAATGATCCATCTCACTGCAGTAAAAGGCGTTGGTGACACGACATATGGGAGGAAGAGGAGGAGGAGGGAAACTTTCTTGTGCATCAGGAGCGGCCGCTCTTGGGGAGGTTGATTTTTATTTTACTTTTTTGACAGCACAGCACCGTTGGCATCATACAGAAGTAATACATTCGTGAATCAGTATTTAATAAAGACAAATCAGTGGTTTGCATTTTTAATTCTTTTTAGTAAATGATGGCGAGCTCGTATGGCATGGAGGGCGAAACACTTTGAATCCATTACAGTGCTTGAGAGCGAGGGACAAATTAATAAATGAGGGCATTAGGTTAATGATTCAGCAGTTTGTAGCCGCATGATTAATTGTAGGTGCACAAACCCACACACACACACACACACACACACACACACAAAGTCCTCAGTGTTCACGGTGGTGAAATGAAGCGCTTTCACAAGTCAATAAAGCAGGTTTCGACTTTCTTTTTTTGATGTGGGAGGTGTGTGTCTGTCTGTGCGTTGTGTTGTCTCGCGCCATGATGGCACAGCACCCACGCTCCGAAGAGCGAACAACATCATTTGTCACAACAATTTTCGGCACCGACTGAACCACAATGCCAGTTGTGTTGGATTTATCCACTAAAACAACTTGGTTAGAGCAATTTTAGAGCTTTCTTCCATGTAAGTGTCACAGGAGACAAGAAACCGAGGGAAAAAAATTACAGGTTCACAAAAAAAAAGGCTTGTTTTTTCTAATATTCAATGTTAAACATCCTTCCTCTCTTTTCTCTACAGTTTCCTGTCATGAGATCATTGGAGAGGAAAAAAAACAGAAGTGAGGCGCTCCACGACGGCAGAGGGTGAGTTTCTTTTTCATTGGCCCTGATTTATGAAAGCAACATGTATTATTTATTACCACAAACTCATAGTGGACGCAAACTGGGAAAGTCAGCTCTGCACAAATCCACTGAGGAAAAATGACAGGATTTGTCATTATATATGAAAGTGGAAAACAAGTCTTTATTTTGGATGCAAATGGAAACATATTTGGTGCTTTGCATCTGGCGAAAACATGAAAAATCCAATTTCAGAGAACATTGGAGTCCCATTTTAATGTCAGGTATTACACGTAATTCAAAAATATGGGTGGTCTCCATGTTGCACACTTGAGTGAAGGCACAGGGCGAATTCTAATTGTATTTCCTTGTCGCAAGCAGCACAAATACACACACTTTGCCACAGTGTTACGTCAGTTGCATAGCTTCAGTGGGTTCGCGTATTCATCTGCGACTCAAATTCCAAAATAGGAAAAAATTAACGTTTTACTCTTCATGGGTAAAAAAAAAAAGAAAACTATGGCAGCCATTTGAAACTCACTTAATAAATCCCACTACCTGTGTGTAAAATGTGAGGGGTGAGGACTCCAGGCCTGCAGCTGGTGCAGCTAAAGTCCTTGACGTGGATCAATATTTCAGCTTCGTGCAGATACTGCTCTTTTTATTATCGACATTTGGAACCGAGTGTTCCTGAGCGCCAGAAACGTTCTCTTGTTGTATCTGGAAATGATTAGAAAGCTGTGATTTTGTGTGTGTGTGTGTGTGTGAGAGAGGTGTTGGCAGCGCCACTATATTCAGATTAACGGTGATTACAGCAAACACCTGCACATGAACAGCCCCTTCACTACAGATGGAGGATGAACAAATTCTCTGGGAATGGTGTAAAAACATTGAGCTTTTATTTGTGGATATGGAGAAGTGATGGAATTATCTAATTGAATCCAGAATGTCAAATGCCGTTCTAAATGAGCCCGCCGTGTGGCTTATAAAAGAGAAAATACCACATTTGTGCTGTTAGATCATCAGTATGATCATTTGAATGGATTCATGGTATCAACATCCATGGATATTTTTAAGAATATTTATACATGACATCTTATTATTTAAATGGACGATTGTGTGTCCTGCAGCTCTGTTTAAATACGAAAGTCTTTAGTAAAACAATATAATAACAAGCTAAAACACAGTGGGCATGCTGTAGACACACAAACACACACACACACACACACACGATGCAGGTGCCGGCAGCCACACACAAACCCCACCATGGATGGCGCATGGCTGCAGGCAGGGCACTGACTAAAATATATTTATATCAAGCGGACACGCAGACAGGTTGGACTGCAGTGCTGCAGAATGTACAGGACTGGTGACGTTTTTTTGTTTTTTTTTACATAAGTGGAGATATACTGCCTCCCTGTGGTCAGAATAGGTATTACATTACACTGATTTAATCTAAATGTCTGCATTGAAATGTTAGTTACTCACTGATTTAATATACGAATCTACACATAGACTACAACATCATTATTTGTCACATCTTGATTGTTATTCAATTTGAATTTCAATAATAACAAATCAGTCATTAGAGGGCTCTTTTTTAATGTTCCAATACTTCAGTATTTATTTACTTTTTAAGTATCTGGTGTCAGTGTACAGCTTCTACTTCCATGTGTGGGATACATTTTACGAGCAGGTCGATTTAAGAACTTTATCTGACTCAGTGATCTGTGCCTCAAGGATTAAGAACCACGTGGCAGAATTTAAACTGGAGATCATATGCGTATCAAATATTCAGGGTTGAGCTCACTGTATGCAGCTCAGCACAAGATAGCACAGAAACTCCCTTTCCCACCAGGTTAAAAAAGAAATCAAAATAAATACATCGTGTAAAACCACTTTTGGACACTAGATGGCAGTGTTGTTCTATGTTCGAAAGAGGAGAGCGCACTGCAGCAGGAGTGAACGAGATGTAATCCTCCTCAGGTCCCTGAAGCTCCTTCTCTCCCTCTCTCCTCCTCCTCCTCCTCCTCCTCCTCCTCCTCCTCCCCCCCCCTCCTCCTCCTCCTCCTCCTCCTCCTCCTCTTTCTCAGGCCTGATTACACTCCTCTCGTTCACTGTGTCCACCTATAGCTCATGACCTTTGTCTTTTCCACCTCCGTGCACACAGTCAGCTGGAGATGGCTGTATATATATATATAAATATATAAATGTGTGTGTGTGTGTGCGATACCCATGATGAGATGGCAGTGTTTTTCTATGGGATTAGGGGATGACTGGAAGGTTGGAGGAAAGTAAAGGTAGAGTTTTCTTCACCTTTTCCCCACATCTAACCAAGATGATTTCTCACGGGACATTTGCATGAATGAATGGCTGGATGAGTGGATGAATGGATGGATGGATGACAGCTGGGGAGTGTAACTACTTGATTGTCACTGCTTAGACTTTGATGGGTGGATGAATGAATAAATGGATGAGTGGATGGATGGATGAAGATGTGGAAGTGTGGCACTTTGCATGTCATAATTACTGTGCATAATACTCAGAGCAGCCCATTTCATCTCCTCTTTCTCTCTTTCTCTCCGTTTCTCTCCTTTTCTAAATGTCTATAGAATTCATCTTCCTATTGCGTCCCTTCATTTTCTTCTTTCATGGTGTTTAGTTCCTCCTTTATTTTCCCCTCCCTCCCTCCGCCTTTTTCCGTGTCTTGATGGACTGCTGTAGTTTTACTGGAGCTTTCCGCTCAGATAAGGTTTTTGCCTAAGGCTGTGCATCCAGAGACCAATTTAAAGCCATCCCAAGTCAAAGGTCACTCAGTTCAATCAACCTCCTATCAGGCAAAAAAAAATATATATATATATTATAATGTATGGATGAAATACATTAAGGTGAGTGTTACGTTATTTTCTTGTTTATCGAGAGCTGAGATTTAAAAGAAGTTTGTTCCAGTTTATTTTGAGTGACATCTACAGCTCACCTTTGACATGCAAACCACTTTACGGTCTATAAAAGACTCAGGAAGAATGGAATGAGATAAGGAACAATCCACATTCCTCTAGTAGCATTTTGTGAAAGTATTTGTAGTGCCATAATTATATAATAAAAAAAGGACAGCTTTTTTGAACGCTTAAAAACGGAATAAATTGCGTCAAATGTGACCTTTGCATGCAACATTTATACCCATCAAATCACAACAAAACATTTAACCTTTTTCATTTATTTATTTATTAGGTAGTAAATTCACAGAAAGAAAAACACACAAAAAAAAAGTATTGTGTAATTCATTTTTTCAGGGTCTGTAGTTCTCTCACTCCCCACAGAGCTATTACAAGAATTATGGAATATAATCTAACTTTATTTTTTATCAAAACTTTACTGTGTTTCTGCATTCATTGTCATTGTAGTGTAGTTTGTGGGATTTATCATAATCAGTGACTTTAATTTTTGATGTCTAAAATGCTAAATTGGAACTTACCTAAGTTACCAAACATGTTACTTAAAAAGCACAAAAATCTTTGAGTATAGTAAGGCTTTAAATTCAGCATCCATTCTGATGCGAAGAGCCAAATTCATTACCTCCTAAATGCAGCTCAGCTCTGCGGCCAATTACAGAGCCTGAAACCTTCATATTACAACTTTCACACACCTCGGCAACACACGCACACAAACACACACTGCTTTTCTTAACTGGTTGGTTATTGTGCTTTTTAAATTAAGCCTCATTGGAACAAATAAGCACTTGGACATGACTCATTACGCGGAGCCAAATTGGTTGTTCCACTGGGCTGTGATTTACTCCGGCCAAAAAAGAGAAATTGTTTGAACCTCCGACTGGATTCCACGATGAAATTTGATCTGTAAACAAAAAAATAAATAAAAATCTAGATTTGAAAAATAAATAAAAATCCCAATTTGAATTAGTAAGCCGCCCAGTATTTTCTGTTAAAAATATATAAAAAAAAGTCTATTGAATGATTTGCTATTTAAATGTATTTGAGTCTTTAATTGGAGCATCCATTAACCATCCCAACAAAATTAGTTTTAAGTGAAATTAGTTTTAAGTGAAAAAAAAAACGTCCCTTTCTCAGGAGTAAATCAACAGCAATTTTGTCTCGATTAAAAAAAAAGCCGATTAAAAGGCTTTGAACGGCACCTTTATCAACTTATTTTCATTTTTCTTTCTTAAAAATAAAAATAAAGGCAGAAAACACAGAAGGCCAAAATAACCTTCATTCGAATAACCACCGCGGAACAATAATGATGCAGAATCGATAACGATCATCAAAATATTTTTTTCTCCTGTCGCCGATCCTTTGTCAACTTTGAGTATGATGAGTCAAATGAGTGAAAATAGAAATACATGGTTTGTTTACACTGGTGTCTCAGCCTGCATTAAAATCACAGCAGGAGTCAGAGAAAAACATCAACTGTCAACCCCCCCCCCCCACCCCCCCGACTGCGACTGCACACACAACGCTGATGCATCATTCAGTGGTGAAAATTAAATTAATACAGGTCGAAATATATGACGAGTATATATATACACTTAGCTCCTCCCACCTGTTTGCACCCATCTTTTTTTTCCTCCTTGAATTTATTCCTTTTTTCGAACATGCAGTATCTCTCTCTCTCTCTCTCTCTCTCTCTCTCTCTCTCTCTCTCTCTCTCTCTCTCTCCCTCCTGGTAGGATCCTTCTGACAGATGGTCAAGCTAATTGGCTGCTCTCTCTCTCTCCCAGTGTGGTTACTCTACTCTACACTGAGTGTGCTGCTGTGTGCGTAGTCCAGGTATAGATATGAGATGTAAGTATATGGGGTAATGTGGGCTATTATGTTATACAGTTATTCCTCGTAATGTTGCAATATTATATGTTAAAGTCACATGTTTTCGAGTTTGGGTTGGAAAAGATGTGGCAATGGTTGAGAGGAGGTAAGACTCCAGGAAATGATGGTACGTCAATGTAAGGAGCTCTAAAGGGATGGAGACATAACAGTGTGTGTGTGTGTGTGTGTGTGTGTGTGTACGTGATTGTGTGAAGCTGTTGGGGCGGTATGCCTCACAGATGAATGTTACCTTGATATGAATCAGCAATATGCACACACACACACACACACACACACTGATGTGAGATGTGATGATAACCACCCACTGCGCTGCATGTGTGTGTGTGTCACACAGTGGGTCAAACAGGAGGATAATGGCCTCATGAATAATGGATGTGCTCCTCTGGATAGTGACACGACATTATCACACGTGTTAGAAACATTAACAGAACAATCACACGTGTTATCGGCGCTGACTCTGTGACCGGACAGCTGAGGTAATCAGAGAAATCGCCTCTAACGTGTGTGTGTGAGGAGCATGAAGATTTTCCATCGCTGTGTCCAGTGCATGCTGGGATACACGTCGGCCCCAAAACCACAGTTCAACTCCCACGTCACCGACGACGTGAATGTGGCCAAAACAAAGCGATCATTTGATGTATTTGATTATTCTCATGCGTGTTCTTCTTTGCCAGGAGCTGGATTGGTAGCTACTACTCCCATGTCCTCTCACAATCAACACAATCCACCCACGTGCATCTCTCAACTCGACAATTAACACAATTCTGGCTCCATGAGGAGCTTGATCATTACCGTGCGGTTGCCAGGCGACCACCATTATTAGAATCCAGTATTATTATGTACAAAAATCACAACTTTTTGTTTTATATAATTCAGCCCAGCTGTTCTCCTCTCACCAAATCAGAATCATGAATAGCTTTTTTTGTTCTGCTCTGTCCTGGAGGAAGAGTCACAGCTAAAAATTTATAATAATGATAATGATAATGATAATGATAATGATAACAGTAATAATAATAATAATAATATTTAATTTCTCAGCTTGACTCACTGACCTTTTTCAGTTAAATAATAAAAAAACTAAGTTAAAGCCAGTCACAAGCATAAACTAATAATAATAATAATAATAATAATAATAATAATAATAATAATAATAATAATAATAATAATAATAATAATAATAATAATAATAATAATAATAATAATAGCAATAACAATAACAATAATAATAATAATAATAATAATGTAAGCGATAACCATCATAATAATCAGAATCATAAAATGTACAGGCGCATGACCACTCTAACCTCTCTGTATTATCTTCTTCACTCCTCTTTTTCATCATAAACACTTTCATGGCCCTCATGGCCCAGAGTTCAGCTCTGCAGTGCCACAGGCAAAGACAGGAAGTGTTTGAAGAAAAAGAGAGAGAATCCCTGAGTGTCTCTGCCTGTTTTAGTCCTGAGTGACCAATTTAAAAAAATATATATATTATTCTGATTATTCCCAGAATCACTGCGGTGAACAAAGGTCAGACTCCTTTCACCTGAGCTCCAAAGTTTCATTTTGATTTTACAGCCAGCGATTTTCTGTACAATATAAACTTTGAATACACTTTAAGTGCAAGAATCCCTGCTGTGGGTGAAATGTTGACTATCTTGACTATAGGACTATAATACAATATATTTCAAATCTTCACTAACCTGCAGTTGAATAAAGAGGTACTGGTCAAAGATAGCATTTATTCCAATAAAATCTATCTCTCTGCAGCCCCTCACAGGACCTGGTGTTTTGGTGGAGGACGCTCCTGTGGCACAGATCTGGGGAACTGGAATCATCAAGCTGAAGAACAGCCTCCCACCCTTGAACCAGCAGGTCTCCTCTGGACAGAAGGTAATGAGAATATGAGAATATGGCTGGATTAATGTATACACACACACACACACACACACACACAGACAGACACACACAATAAGCATCTCATAGAATAACACAATAGTCTCTCAGTGCCCCACAGCATCCTTGAGACCAGAGAATTCATCTTTTGTTTTGTCTTGTTTTAGGGTTCTATTCTTCTAGCGTTTTACTTTCAGGTTCCCGCTATTCTTTTTCTTTTTTCACCGTTTGGTGTCAGACGACTCCTCTTCAACCCATTCTGTCACGTATTAGGATGACAGTATATACGGAGACGGCTGATCAGAGATGTGTGACTACAGAGATTTATCTGCCGTCGGAGCTCATCTTATAACTTTCGAAATAAAAAAAAAACTCTGCTCCCCGTATTTCCCCCTCGTGCGGAATATAATAAATGGCCGTGTCAAACAGGAAAGCCCTCGGCTTTGATTTAAAAAAGGAGCTTGCAGTTCCCGAGGTCTTTTCTTCACATGTGGAGCAGAAAAAAAGAATTCTACCTCCGCAGGTTTAGTTTGGACTCAGGGGACGGAGAGCAGGTTTATCCCAGGTGACTTGGAGGCTACTGGACGGTTCATTAACCCCGCTGCAGAACCGTTCTGTGTCCTACCAACCAACAGCGCTTGATACTGCAGCTGTGTGATTTATTTTATATTTTTTAAATATTTTTATATTCATATTTTAAGTGCTAAGGATGCTGGTGGTTTAAAAAAATTAAAAATATTGATTAAATTCATTGAAGTATTTTCTGGATTTAAACGTGGGTGGTACACTTTTTTGGAAGAACAGACATGGGTTCCATTCCTGTCCCACACTTCAGATTTTTATTTAAACCAAATGTTTCCACAGGTGGTTTTACAGGCTGCGTTTTTTTATTTCTGGTTGAAGATTTAAATCTTTCAAAATCAGCTGTGAGCAGCCATGGTCGTGGAGTTGATTTTTGCCAACACAACAGATGGCACAAACACACAAACCTGTATGTCATCTCAAAACACACAATCTCACCATTATAGCTCAGAGGCATGTTATTATGGGCTGAGTGCTTTTTATTTATGGGGAACCAAGATGCAAGAAGTGAGTCAGAGTCACGGGGCATGAATTAATGAGAGAGAGATGGAGGTTCCATTAGGGTCTCTGTGTGTGTTCCTCGGGAGAGACGCAAAGTAAATCACCATTTATTTTTCTCTTCATCAACCATTTCGTTATCTATCTCTCACTCTCTCTCTTTTTTTCTCGATTGCCCTGTGCTAAAAGCTGTGGCGCCAGAGGACGGAGACGACAAACATACGCACAGTCGGTCTGATTTGTTTTTCATCCACGTGAATTAGAAAGTGCTCTGAAGCTGGAGTGGACAATGTGAATTATTTTATTTTTTTTACAGTATTGTTGTGCTCAGTTGTTCGCGTTGTGTTACTTTTTTTTTACTGTTCTGATTTCACTCTTGTCAAACATAGGTCAGAGACGGAGAATCCGCTGAGGGCTTTTGTAGAGATTCAGTGTCTATAAGAAATCATTTAGCTTTGAATGTGGATGGAACTCTATGGGATTCGAACCCATGCTGTTGATTTGAAGCTTTTGAGTTGTTGGTTCTCATCCGGTCTTGATCAGGAAATGTTTTGTTTTTTTTGCCATTAATGCAACATATGCACAGAGAAATGGACTTTTAGACCAGATAAGTGGTTTATTTGTCTGCCTGGTTGTCATGTGTCCTTTGTCAGCTGCAGGGTTTTTTGTTTTTTTTGAAATGTTCTTTCTCCTGGTTCCATCTCTTGCAGGGTCATGTTCTCAATGGTCCGTCTCCTCTCCTGTATCTAAAAACGGCATCATGGAGAAAAGCTCTGCTGTGTCTGCTTGTTGTTACTGGCTGCATTTGCATCCCTGCCCAGCACACACACACGGATCAGAGGGGATCCAGCTGGTGCTGGACGATGGGACTGGTCAGAGGTTAATGGAGAGGGGGACAGGATAAGTGACAGAGCGGGGGCCAGAAAAGAGGACGGAGAGATAAACAAAGGGATGAAACAGGAAAACCATGCAGGAGGTTAAAAGAAAGAACGCTACGGAAACAGATGGAGGCAGGATGGAGTCATTTGTGTTTATATTTTTTTTAAATTATGAAGGCCGATGGAGAGCAGAAGAACGCCACCAGGGTTTTTGTGTGTGTGTGTGTGTGTGTTGTCTAATAACTTTAGATTTGAAAAAGCAACATTTCGCAAGGGGGGCGGCTCAGCAGGTTCAGCCTCGGGGTACCGACTCCATTATGGTGATGTATTCCAAAGAGCAGCTCCATCCAATTACCTCCTCCTGCTACTGTCCCAGGAGTGAGAGGGTCACTCCTCGTGTCACTGCTCGTTCCATTCATCAAACCTTTTACACAAACGCTCTGAGACGTGGCTGGACGTTAATGCTACGTGGCGTCAATAAGTTCACTTTTTAGCCAGTGGAGGAATCCTGCAGAATATTGCACCACGGAACTGATTTAACAAGATTTTCTCTCTTAATGCATAAATGCATCAAGCACTGATTTGTATATCTGGATCTATAGGAATGGAAGATAATAATACACTCGAGCAGAGTTTTTTGACTCTTGGGTGAGGCCGTTCCATTTTTGATCATTTTCAATGTGGAAGGGTTTCATTGATTATGTGCATTGATTACCTGCTAAGATATGTATGCGTGTTGATGTGATGCTCCCGTGTGTGTGTGTGTGTGTGTGTGTGTGTGTTGGTGGTGAGAGGGGGCAGCGTGTATACTGATAATACTGCGCCGGGCTAAATTAAGCAGCCCAACGGGCCTCATTTGGCCCACGGGCCGTAGTTTGCGCACCCTGCTTTAGACTTATTGTCAAATGTAACATTTTAGAATAGAACTGTGCGTCTCTGGTCTACCTTGGTTAACATTTAAGTTCTCCGGATGAAGGCTTCTTCTTCCTGCATACTGAGTGGATCTTTATTTTTAAATAGCTGCATGACACAGGTAGTGTGAAGCGTGTTCAGGCTGCACAGTTTATTGATTCTCACCTTCGGAGAAACACACAATCGACCCAGAACATCCAATTAAACATAACATGGTTCAGCCCTGCCTCTCAGAGAGCCTGGCTACACACTAATGTGCTCACACACACACACACACACACAAACACACACACACAATCACTTTATCTCAGATTAAAACTGATGCTCCACATGCCAGCGCATACCTGTCCCGCCTGTTTCCTCCGCACACACGGTGCCAAACACTGAGCAAAGTCTTCTGGTCGATATGGAAGGTTAGAATACTCTGTAAAAAATAGAGACAAATTGAGATGGCAACATTTTGTTGTAGGCAATGATGTTTTGGCTTTGTTATGTGTGTGTGTGTGTGTGTGTGGAAAATATTATCAAGAAAGATGAAAGAACGGGAAAAAATGTCAGGTCAGGTATCTTCATCAGTTCGTGCACGGATAGGAAAATAGCATATGGAGCGACGTCAGTGAAATGAGTTGTTAATTATACTTGATAGTGAGGAATAAGAATGATGAGAATATTTTTTGACTGGCGATAATTCACAGTTTTGGTGAAAACATTTTTTCTTCATTTTCCTCCTCCTGCATCCACCTTGACCAAATCCAAAAGGAGCAGGCCAGAGTTTCAGAAGATACCTGGAAAAATGTGGGTCAAACTTGGTACTATGATATTTTGTATTTAGCTCAGAGCCTCCTGGAGCCGTGTTGTCTCTGTGACCAAGAATGGCTTCCCGGAGACGCAAGGTTTCATCCTCTTTCGTCATGTGGTGAGAAGTTTCCTTTTGTGTCATATCGGTGACGGAGCGGCGACGCTCAGAGAGTTAATTGCTTCTCTATGAAGCGTTAATGAAAGGGCCTGCGGGAAACAGCTGGATGAAAAAGCCAGAAGCCACAGGAAGCCGATAAAGCCTCCACTACAAAGCCAAAAGCCCTGGGTGGGCTGGGCAGAGGTTTGGACATTGGATCAGATGAGATCAGACGAGCAGAGAGACCTCTGGCATCAGACTGTGCTGTTTGTGAAGGAGGGATGGATGTTTGGGAAGAGCAATGCATGATGGGATGGACGGTAGCGCGGGGGAGATGGATGCAGATGTTCCTCTCTCCCTGGCATGCTTGTAAAAAGTCATTTTTATTTTTTTGTTTGTTTTTTTAAGGAGAGAGAGGCTGTAAAAACAACCCAAAAAAAAGGGAGCGATGATGTGAGGTTGTCTTTCGGGATTGAGGAAGGAAAATCGCAGATGGAGGCAGGTTGGAGACGGGGGCCAGGGGGGGGAGAAAAAATATGGGGGAGGGGGGGGTGTGGGAGTGGGGGGGGGGGGGGGGGGGGGCAGAGTAATCATATATCTTTTTTTTGGATTGGGAGAACAGACTGAGAAACACGGTGTCGGAGATGGATAGAGAGGGAGGGAGAGGCAGACAGGTAGGAAAAAAAGGAAGAAAGATGGCTACAGGGGAGGAGAAGGCAGTGTTAAGGTGAGGTTATTGAGCTGCTGCCAAGAAGAGAAGTGGATGCTGCTCAAAAGTCCCAAAATACAGATTTTACTCCTGGTTTGGGATCCAATGCGGGGTTTTCCCCATATGAACCTGTTCACAACTCATAATATGGACCTGTGTAATATGGAGACACAGATCCGAATTGAAATCGCTCTCAGTGGAATGCAGGGGCTGAGATCTGAGAGTGATTGGCCAACGTCACACGGAATGCATTGGTTTCCAAGCACTTGCCTGTAAAATCACAATTTCACTCATAATGTCAGTTGAGTGAGGCACCTCAGCTCCTTCTTTTGTTGATGCTTTGAACATGTTGCATAGTTTCCGTCTATAAAAAATATATATTTTTTTTTGTAGCCATAAAAAAAAAACATATTTTTTTTTGGAGTACCTGGGTTCAATGACAACTTGATTGTTGCTCAATCACTATTTGGAAAAAAAAAACAAGACACTTTCAAGGGCCTCTCATTTTAAGAAGGCGAATAGACAGAAATCCCTGTGTTCTTTTTTTCTCTTGTTTTGTTTATATTCATGTCAGAGCTGTGCGCCGGGGCTTCTACCTCTTTATTCTTTTTGATTTGAAAAGTCTCTCTGAGCTTGCGTGGCTATTTGTTGTCCACCTGTGGTGCATTCAAATGCGGCTTTGACCTCAATCTCCCAAGATTTGGACGCCCGAATAGCAGCTTTAATCTTTCTTTCTCTTTATCGTATATGCGACACAAACAAACTCTTCCACCCGCCCTTAACGGTTCTCTGGTCTGGACCAAAACCTTTTCCTTGACTACGGACGGCAGCATTCATTTTCCCTCCAAAAGGTGTCGGCACCTTTTCATACCGAGGCCTTTCGTGTGCCGTTTTCATAATTAGCATATCATTACATGGTCAGGTCAACAAAGAAACCAATTTATTTCCTGTCAGCCGAAAAATAAACAAGAACCCAACAGCTTCATAAAGCAGACGCCGCCATAGAACTCCAGCTGCCTCTTGTACCTGGTCAGAGGAGCACTTTAACTTCCTGTAGTTGTATAAACTCTCGTAAAACACACACACACACACATTAATCAAACTTCCCACTATGGACATTTTTTGCAGATTTTTTTTAATATGAAATAAAGCTGTGTCTAACTTGAAAAAGAGATTAACGATCCATGTTTTCGCCGCAACAAAAACCTTGTCTTATGCTACATTAGTGTTCCAAAAGGTCGTTTATATAAAAGAAAAGGGCGGGGGAGGCTGATTAATTTCTAATTAGCCTTTTGTTCATTAGGCTTTAGCGATAATGGGGCGAAGGCTAACGTGCTAATTGGACTAATATGCTAATTGAAGGTAAACTAATTTTCTCTCGCAGCGAGAGGCTTCACGGCGCCCTGGAGGTGAATGGAAGGCGTAAGACGTCACGTGACAGATAACCTTCAGCACATTGTCTACAAGTATGTGGATATTTGCATAAATCTGTATCCTTTATTCTAAAGAGAAACTCCATTGATTTAAACTGACGTTCCACATCATCTTTCACCTGAGCCTGTTTTATTAAATTAAAACTGTGTCGTTTCCACACTTTCTTTAAATTTGACCAAAACCACCAAAAAGAAAAAAGCATTACACCGCACTCCTCGTACTCCCGAGTGTGCAGTGAACTGATTTTCAAAGTGTAAAATCAATTAAATACCACTTCAATTACATATTCAATTATTTCTTATGGTCATTGTGGACATGCGGGATCGTTTGGGATCTGGGTCGGGAGAGAATGATGTTAACGTCAGTGGGACAGTGACGAGCGAAAAACCTGACGAGGAAGTTTTTGTTATGACTCAAAGATCAATGGAACAGAACGGGAACATTTTATCCATCAGACGTGGAGAGATTGAGATTTCAGCAGGAGAGCCTAATGGTTATGAGGAGAGAAAACTCTCCGTAAAAATCTGCGTGGCGTTAAATTTAGAGAAGCAGAGTGAAGACAATGAGGTGTGGGTCAGTGTGTGTGCTAAAGACTACGTCCTATTAAGTCGGCGGAGGACAGATTTAGCACAGTGCGTCTGGGTGAATTTGGAAGGAGGCCAGGTCATTTTACATTTCAGAGGTGAGGCGATGATTTCATCAGAAATGACTTTCATAAAACACTCATTGATTTCTTGCGTCTGCAGATTTTTTACTCGTTGTTAATACTTAACTTTCTGTAATAGCTTCATAATCACGATGAGAAATAAACCTTCTCATAGAATCGGAATGTAACATTAAAAGTGAAACGGATGGAAGTGAATAAAGAGAGAGAGAGAGAGAGAGAGAGAGTAAGTGAAGAAGAGATGAGTGGAGGTGAAGTGGTGTAGTAGAATTATTCCATGAATCAGTTTAAGTCATAAAGCTGCTGAGAGAGTGTGACAGAAATGAAAAATGTACTGTACCAGGACTGTTAGTGCAGAACGTCAACAATGTAAAAGAACCTCATTGATCAATACCCTGCACTTAACCTGATCAATACCTAAAATCCAGCTTCAGGCTGCTGATCATCAATCAATAAGACCGATGAATGAAGCCCAGGTTTGGCCCAGCTGACATGCTGACATTGTGGTCATGTAATCGTTTCTTCATTGTGCATCGAGCAATTAACTAATTAAATTAATTATATTTTTTATTTGTTTGAGATTCAATGGTAGAAACTGTTTAAACACCCAGAGAAATATTTTTGTAATCCCCCAAGGAGTACACTTATTATTATACACTTATTATTGTTATTATTATTATTATTATTATTATTATTATTATTATTATTATTATTATTATTATTATTATTATTATTATTATTATTATTATTATTATTATTATTATTATTATTAAATAATTACTACTAAGTTATATAGTTAATATTATGTATATATATATATATATATATATATATATATATATTCTAATAGTTGAGCGTGAATTTCCTGCAGGTGAGCGACACCATGACTCTCTGGTGATGAAGCCAAACTGTAAAGATTCAAATTAAAAGCCGAGCATGAGCCGTCCACGTAAATATAATTAGCTCCAGTCTGAAGGCAGCTGTAATCACAGAGCCTGGAACCTCGAGGTTAGCGACACTGCGCTGATTAGCAGCTGATAAGTAGCTGATTCAGACAAGAGGACCAAGGCGAGTAAAACAAACTTGTGCGTGAAATATGGCATATACGACATGTCCGGTGTAATAATCTGTGAAGAACTCTCAGAGGATTATAATCTGACTCAGCTCCCAAAACTGATTTTGACTGATTCATTTATTTTAACTTGAACTTTAACCCCAGAAGTTGCCGAATTATGTGTTATTATTATTATTATTATTATTATTATTATTATTATTATTATTATTATTATTATTATTATTATTATTATTATTATTATTATTATTATTTATCAGAATAGTAGTAGTAGTAGTAGTAGTAGTAGTAGTAGTAGTAGTAGTAGTAGTTGTAGTAGTAGTAGTAGTAGTAGTAGAAGAAGAAGTAGTAGTAGTAGTAGTAGTAGTATTAGTATTATTAGTATAATTAGTATATTAGTATTATTATTATTATTATTTGAGTAGGTGGAGGAAGTTGTGCCAAACATTAATAAGACTTGATTTAAAAACTTGGTCTTGGTGACATTTTCTCAGTGATGATTCAATCATGAGGATTTTTACCCACGTTCTGAGATTCCTCACTTCCTGTGCGTACTTCCTGTGTGAGCACAACAGCTTAATAACAGTCCGTAGTTTCCAACTGTGCAGCTCGATTCCTGCTGATTGTGGAAATCCTTTTCCTACCATCCCTCTTCTTCTTCTCTGGATTTCTGCTGTTTCCCACCTACAGATCACAGAGAGACAGATTTTGGTTTATTTGTCCTTTTGAGCGTTATCAGTCCTTGCCTTCCTCTGCCTCTTTAACACGAGGATCTCCTCCGTGCGCTTTTAATCACATGCCCCCCCCCCCCCCCCCCGCGGACAATTTTAGACCTCAGCTCCATTGGGCCTTTTTTTTTTTTTTTTTTTTGGCTTTCTGGACCCACAGAAGGTTAGCAGCTTCTGATAACATGATTAGTGGGGATTCATTTCTGATCTCAGGCTGTAAGCTGCGGCCCTAATCTGCTGCTGGCTGTGGATGAAAACACAGAGGTGATTGAATATGCCGTGTGTGGAGGGAGGGCGATAATCTAATCAGTGACTGTGGGACCCGTGGCCAGCGGCTCCGACCGGGCAGATTTTATTTTATTTTTTTAATTAGGCCACTGTAAAACAGGCTGGAGTAAATATGCTTTGATTTTGCACAATTTGATACTATACAAATATTAATGATCATTGTGGCTCCTAAATCTTTTACATGCTGGATTTTTCTAATTTTTCCAGATTTGAATTCATCCTCAGCTCCTTCAGACCTGATTATGTTCTTATATGACACGATTTTTTAATGTGGTCATTTTCCAAACTCTAATCTCTCTGTATGTTGCCGTGGCTCCTCACCGAGACACAGGTGCACGTCCAAGCCGCTAATTAGTCTAATGAGTGTTTCTCTGACTCATCACATTTTTCAAAAATAAAAGGCCAGTTATAAAACACCACACATTAACATTCTGGTCCAGGTGCCAATTAACCGCTACAACACCACAATTACGTTGTGGCTTTCAGTGTGTTTTTTTTTTTTAATATATATATATATTTTTTTTTTTTGAGTACAGATTAAATGCAGAGAGGATTCTTTTATTTCAGTCTGAGCTCTGTCATGTGGCAGCTCAGACAGGTTTCTGCTCAGCTCTTGACAAAATAGCCCAGACATTTTTTTTTTTTCACTCCCCCCTTCATCTAACAACCCAATTCCATATCCAGTTCCATTTCCATGGAGCCGGAGCATCACTCCCACGCTGAGAACTCCAGGTTCCAGGTGTCTGCACAGATCAGCTCACTTCCTACTCATGGACTCCTCTACAATGTCATGTCTGTCGGAGTGGAAATAATACGCAAAGCGAAAATAGGTGACAGCCTCACAGAGCCTGGTGGATTTGTGTGAATTGTAGTGTGATATCACATTTTACAAAAAAAAAAATGCAAGACATTTCCAAAAATGAATGCATGAGATTGGAGACGTTCAACTTTTGTTTTATGTCCTCGGGTCTGAGGCCGGGGGGCTACCTGGGGAGGGTCTTAGAAGAAGTCTAGTTAGTTTGGTAGATTCTGTTTTATTCTTTCACATCAAATGTATGCACGTGTGTTGTCTATTGTTGATGTTTACCTTTAGAAATATATATAAATATATATATTTCATAAGCTGATGTGTGTATATATACAGCTTAACCAAGCTGTGAACGTTGGAATGCTTTTCAGCAGTTGCGTTTTGCACCAAAACATTATTTCAAAAGCTGTTGGGATTGAATGTCGCCATTTCTTGTAGAAAAGAAGTGATTTGAAATATATTTGAGGGGCACTTAAAGTCAACTTGTACCCAAGCGACAAGACTTTTGTCAGGGACTGTATATAATGTAATATATACAGTGGAATATGAACAAAAGCGGATCATAAAGAGATTCATTTTAAAGCAGCATTTTATATTCTGCTGTGAATCTGGACATCCTCTCTCTCTCTCTCTCTCTCTCACACACACACACACACACACACACAGTTACCTGACACAGCTATATTTCAGACAGGAGTAGAGCAGTCAAGGGCAGATCAACACAATTGGTATTTTTCCCTGCAGACACAGAGGTAGAAATCCCATCACTTCCCTCGGTGGCTCTGTAGGACACACACCCGCCCACACACGTGCACACACACCCACACACACACACACACTGGCACACACACACACTTCCTCATGGTGAAAGTCTGTACTAAGTAGTTATTTCTCTGTCAGCAGGGGCGAGACGGGGTCATTTACTAATCCCTCAGCACCATCATCAACTCAGGCCCCGCCTCTGACACACACACACACACACACACACTCACATTCTTGCATCAGCAGTTCTGCTGCTTTTTTGGTCACTTTTTCCTTAAATTAAAATTCACAGAGCCGCTAAATGATTCCGACTGGAGTCCTCAGGCCAGATGGATTATGGTCTATAGTAGAATATGCTGGATTACCTGCAGGATTGGAATAGAGGGCATTCCGAGGTAATACATCCCACCTTGCCATATATTCAGACACTTTTGGTTTGTTAAAATTGTTTCAAAAAGAGACGAGGATTAAAGTGCGCGGACGCAGTGCAGGATTTAATTAGGGCACAGAGAGAGATTTTTCTTGCATGTAGTATCAGTTAGATTTTTTTTTCTCTTCGTGCTGCGAATGCATATAAAATGTTTCTGCCTGATTGGAGCCACAGATGTGTTTATACAAAAACAATTCATCAAAAGTTAATCACCCCCCCCCTTTGTGTTCATTACTTAAGTTTGTTGTGGGCTTGGTTTTGTGAATTTATTCTTAAAATGACACACAAAAATAAGAAAATGCTGCAGCGTGCCGATATACACCACGCACCTCTTTTTCCATCTGCCCTTAGATCAAAAATACAAATAAAACTTCTCTACGTACAGGACAGACTATGAATAATTTATGCGTACACTTCAGGAAAGTTTGTGCGCTCGGGAATGTGTCGCTCCGGTGTTTGTTGTCGAACATTTTTGGAGGATACACACACACACACACACGTCTCTTTGGCAACGATCTGCCGAGTCTCTGCGTCTGTGGAGATTTTTTTATAATTTTTTTTTTACCTTTCAAAGCTGAACACCCGCGGCTCCCGTCCACCAATTAAAGTCGCATTAGTCTAATCATCCAGAGGAAAGTACTCATGCGGTCTCGCTTAGTTTGGACAACGGATCAGCTCAGTGGATTGAAACCAGAACCACAGCATATGAGGTGTGACTCCATCTCACCATATAATTAGGAATCATAAAAAATGAAATCTGGCTTCTGTGTCACTAGTGTTTCGTACGGGATACTTCTATTTATTTTTCACGTAGAAATGGGGGCGGATGGCACAAGGATTCGGGGGGAGACTTGTTATTGATTCACCATCACGGCGGAAAACCTTTTTTTTTTTCGTCTACAGCCTCGTACGGTGGGGTCCAGTCGGCTCAATATCTCATCTACTCCAGGTTCACTTAACAGGTTCAGAATAAATCAGAGTCGCCTCTCTGGTTAGGTGAGTGCAGGTTAGAGTGATGCCATTTAATCTAAACGGAGTGGGCCCCCCCATGGAAATCTAAAGAGGTGGCGGTGTAATGTACCAAAAGCTACATTAGCAGAAAAGAAATGTGAACATTTGCAGCTAAAAAAAAAAAAAAAATGTCATAAAAACTCAGAATCCCAGCAAGAAATGACAGATATTCGCAAAAGTGCGTTTTCAAATGAGGTGCATGGTTTATTTGCCTGATTTGTTTGAAAGTCATGACGCTCGCCGCATTCATTCTGCGTGCCTTGACAAAAGAAGCTCCCTCCTGCCAATTAAAAGCGCATTAGCCTAATCACCCAGTGAAAACTGCTCATCCATTATTGCTCACTTTGTACTTTTTATCCTGGCATTTCACCGGAGGAGCGTCTCCGCTCCACCGTCGCTCATTGCCGGAGAGACGACTGGAAATGTGTTGACAAATCAAATCACACACGCTGACAAACGAGCTACGACAAGTTTCCTGTTCAATCGGGGGTATTTTTTTATTTTTTTTTCTCTCCGGGGGTGGAGGATCCGATGCATGTGACTTGTCTTCTTCTTCTTCTTTATTGGTAGTGTCCTGACCTCACGCCCCACCTCTCACCGGGTGTGACTCACCGCCATTTGGATTCTTAGACGTTGCTGTTCCCGCCTCAGGAGACACATTTAAATATTTGTCATAAAAATAGATGATCACGTTTCCCTCTTGGCTGCTCCCGAGTTACAATTCAAATTTTAAATGATCTGATGTATAAAGCTGGAGCAGGAGTCTCTCAGACTGTGATTTGGGTTCAAAATCAGCACCCAAACTTTTTTCATTATTTATTTTTTTTTTTTTTACCCACTGCATCAAATATATGTAGTGACTGGGAGAAAGTGTAACTTTTTCGGGAATAAATTTAATAAATCAGCTTAATTAGGTCGTAGGTAGTAAAAGTACTTGAAATACTAAAATTGTACTCTGTATGCTGCGTAATGTGATGATAATATTCAAAAAACCCCAAAAAACTCCTCAGCTTTTAAGGGACGTTTTAAACTGCACTGGTCAAATATATATATTTATGTTTTTGTTTTTATCGACTCTGCTTTAGTTGTTTGGTTCCTTCTCTTTGTGCTTTTGTCTCCTTTTTATGATCCCATTTTATTCCCCTTTAAAAAGCTTTGTAACGGTAAGCGTTGTTTAAACTGAAAAGATAAATATATATTAGTGTTGTTTATCTTAAACCACTGTTGATGTTAAATGCCCTTTCAATTGTGAATTATGACTCAACTCTGGACACTAAGTGGCCGGAAACTCTTTGGAGCTGGTGATAAAAACTGGATCATCAACCATAAAAAAAAAAAAAAAAGCTTGAGGGTTTTATTGTCACTCAGTGATCCACACAGCTCAGGATGCCGATAAACACATGGGTATCATAATATGTGATAATTCCGCAGAGAAAGAGCCTAATAAGCATGTTGACAGGCTGGATGTTTGATCACTGCACCCATGTGACTCATCGCGTGATTGGTCAGTTTGAACAAACAGACGTGGTCAGTGTTTGGTCTCAATGTTATCCGGAGCGGGGAAAAATAGTAATTAATCATATTCATAAAAAATTCATTTGGGGACATACAACGTTTGGTATATTGGAGTGGACACATCTTAAAAAAATAGTATATA
>JAFBJU010026066.1:114543-145051 GCA_016785305.1 Colistium nudipinnis | reverse complement strand
CCCCCCCCCCTGCCGAAAACTTTCGGGCCGGGACGAGCTCTCCTGCGGGCCTCGCCGTGAGCGCTGGGAGCCCCCCCCAAAAAAATAAAATAAATAAAACCCCCCAACTAACGACGTGATTATTAATTGGCAGCCTATTTGGATTCAGTATTCCACGCTGCATGTCGTCACGGGGTCCTCGGTGGGATCGTGTCTGCCTGGCAGTCTGGCAAGGCTGCGCCCGCTCGGAGCGCGGCTCGCCACCCGCACATCGGCATACCAATGAGTGGGGTTGAGAAGGCACGGCTCCTCGCGGAGGCACCGCTCCTGCGGCACGCGGCCGCCCGCCCAATTCTCCGCGGACCCATTTCCGAAAGCTGCTCCTAATGCGGGCGTGTGTCAATCACCCCCGCAGACGCAACCCCCCCTCCCCCACCCTGTCCATATGAAATAGTCATAGATTAGGAACCAGGGGAGAGCACCTGGCTGTCTCCCGAGTCCTCATGTATTCTAATGCCATTCAAAAGCAATGGGTAGTTAAGTGGGAGACAGTCGCCCCGCTCGCTGGAACCACGCGCTTCTTCAAAGGGTCTCCTCCTGTCTTTTGTCTCGGCCTGTTTGTTTACCAAGAGTCCCACTGTGCAGGCGAGCGGAGGACTTAACAGAGGAAGCGTCTGCTCCGTCGGTGCAGGTGGACGGGGGGGGAGGGGGAATGGGGGGGGGGGAGGGGGGGGGGGGGGGGGGGGGGGGGGGGGGGGCTGCGCATCGGATCTCGCCGTGACATGTCTACGTGACGACAGCTTTTGACAGCTTCGACACTCACGTAGACAAACGCCTTCAAACGAGTCGGCAGCCGCGCACCCAGCCACCCACAAATATAGGGATACCTTTCTGCTGCCAAATGTACAGTTGATGGACTACATTTTTTTTTTTTTTTGTTTTCCCCCCGTATTTTTTTTTTGGTGCAGACTTAGGGCCCGGAGTGCGCTTCAAACATCATCGGGGCTGCAGTTGGCAGATGAGCCTGAAGCGCCTTAGAACGTCAAATAGACTGACTAGCGGCTCCAACATGTTAGCGGCGAGTCCAAGGACTTCAAATTTGAAAACGCTGCGTTGGCAGATTTGAAGAAAAAAAAAAAAAGCAAAGGCCCGGGCCGTGTTCGACATTTTTCCCTTCCGGTCGATAAAACCCATCAAAAAGCCCAAAACCAACAATTTGCTCCGTCCCTCCACACTCTCTAACGTCCGCAGCCTATGAGTTATAAATGAAGATGTGAAGGACACTTTTGGGAAAGAGTGGGTCGAATAAATAAAAAAGAGCGGGTCCGAGGAATTTTTTGCTCAGCCTCCCACAAAACCGCAGCTGTGAATTCTCCTGAACTCAAAAGCCAACACAACAGCGAAGGAAAAGCAACGACGACGATCCTTGACGTCCCGTAGCCTATCCACTCCCGATTGATGGCGGCCCGGAGTCTCCTCACTCCGCGACTGACACATTGTCCCACCAGTCAGGAGCCGCACTGCGGTGCCACGGAGGCAGCCGGCGCAAAGGTCCTCCGTGGCCGGGGCTCCAATCTCCTCTGGGGTCAGCGCGCCCCCACAGAGCCGCCGCGGCCGGCCGTGGCACGTCCGCAGTGCGCGTGCGGTGGGACCAGGAAAACCGCGGGGATCGGAGAGGATTTACTCGCCTGCCGGGCACCCCTTGTTCGGTCAGCGGGCGGAACCCTTGTCCTGGCTCGATACGTGTTTTGGGTCACACGGAGACAAAGAGGGGCCGAGGGAGGCCACAAATAAAGACGTTGGGAGGACGCGACAAGGATACACGTCTCTCATGTTTCAATAATTGTCTCTTTATCATATAGCACAAAATAAGGAGGAAAAAAAACAAAAAACGAAGGCCACCAAACTGAACAATTTTACCGCGTCAAATCCCGTTCTTGGCTTGTTTTCTTTTATCTTTCAATCTTTCTTTTTTTTTTACCGATGCGCCACTAATTTCTCAAATTAATTCAATCTATGTGAAAAGAAGCCGATAAGCCAATTAATTGTGAACAATTCAGCGATGTAGGGAATGTGGATTTCTATTGAACAGGTTCACGTGTGATATATAATGACGAAGGCTGTTCCTCGGAGAATATCATTCTCCTCCGAAAATTACTAATGGAATATGTGTGTAAAGAAAGTATTAATTTGTTCCCATTTATTGTTCTGACCTGAAATGACGTTTTTACTGGCAATGAAATGGAGCATCGCATTAGCGCTAATTTACCCAGTCACTGTGTGACAAACCTGCCTCCGTACCAGGGTCTTTTTAGAATTTTTGTCGGAATAAAAGGGAAGGGTCACAGGAAGACGATGGAACGCTTCGTTTGAAGACATCGCTTTGAAAAGTTGCTTCTCTATGATGCCCAAACCCCCCCCCCCCCCCCCCCCCCTGATACGGCCCCCACCCCCCCCCCCCCCCCCCCGAAATACCCACAGTGTCGGGAGGCAGTGTGCGGCGGTGGTAATGAACAGCTCAGGCGGTTGTTTGTGCCGGGCTGCTGCTGCGGGTTGTGCGTTACTAAGAAATGTGCAAATCTCATTGTGTTTCTTCTCCACCTGCTCGTGGCGAGTTACGCAATTCCTTTTTCAATTCATTCCTTTTCGAGCGCGAAGCTGCTGAAAGGATGCTGTTTGTGTGCGTTTTGTTTTGGGGTTTTTTTTTGACTCCAATGCTGGCAGACTGTTTGAAGCGGCGCGTAACTCCCGAGGGGGGGGGGAAATGTAATCACTTGACATAAAGCCCATTTTGCGAGTGACCGGTAAAAGTTGCGACCAAAGGGGCCGTAGACGTTTTCTCTTCGAAATTTGGATTTCGTTTGACGGTGCCCCAGGGCAGCGGACACGGGATGCACAATTTATTTGGGAATTGTCCCAACTTCAAATGTGAGATTTGGGTTCGACTATTCAAGCAACATTTCCTTCAAATACTGGCTGTCGGCCTCACTCTAAGGTTGAGCATTATGACCAGCGCGCTCGCAACCGGAAGTGAGCCAGCTGATCGCTAATGTCACGCTAACTCCAGCGTTAGCGGGACTCCAGTTAGCTCTGCGGCTGCATTTTTTCCCCCCTCATGATATCTGCGGAACTTGGTTCTGTATTTTTTGCAGCCACGAAAGGAAGAAGGCCGGAAAGCGTTTGGTGCGAATGACTTCATTAGGATGACCGGCAACAGTGCGCAGAAGCACCTAACGAGGGAACTACACAAACCCTGGTGCACACAGCCTCTGAAACGTGAGGCATTCTCAACACTCGCGTTACGTGAGTGTGTAACGAGCTGAAACAAACCCTGCCCTCCACTTCATAATGTTGCTTTTACGAGCAAGTACAAGGCATAATCGCGGAGTGCCTGCAAGTCGTTTCGATTTATCTCTTGTTTTAGTTTCGAGGCGCGACGGGATTTTTTATAAGTGAATCAGTGAATTCATGACATTTTTTGTCAAACATACGAGAGTGGTCCAATCAGACTCAGCCGTCCGCCATGAACACAAAGAAATACAAATAATACTTAAAGCCCATCCTTTAAGAAATCAATTTCAATTTTACCTCGGAATACCACTTGATTCTGAGAAACCTCAAGTCCTTTTCACACAGCACTGGGCAGAGTTACTATATAGCATGAGGCCCAGTGGAGGAATGTATCATTACTGTGCGAAGCCTGACGGTATGTGTGCTTTTAAAATTAATGACAGCGGCACTCTGACTTTTAGTCCATCTAAAATTTTCATTAAATTTCATTATTCATCTGTCTCTGTGGCCCTGAATTAATAAACTGCAGGTATCGCATCATGAATTCATATTACATTTGAGACGGAGAGAGCCAGGTAGGCGGGCTTTTTTTTTTTTGTTCCCCCCTTTTTTTTTTTTGCAATATCCCAAAAACACACAATTAAAACGCAAGTTCGCAGCGCTCACTTCAATGAAGAACTTAAGTCATTGCCTTTAAAATAGATTGGGAGGACAAAGGGAAGACAGGGCCGCCGCGTGGTACGGCTGCGGCGCACACACACACACAAACACACAAACAAACGCACACCCTTTCGGGAGCTATTTTTGGAGCGACTGAAATCAATGCTCCTAACATATATCACTCAACTGGCTGGGATTTTTATTTTTTTTTGTGTGTGTGGGACTCTACTGTGGCCACTGCCAGTGTCAGACTGCCAGAAATCCTCTTTTTTGTTGCGAGGACTAGTTGAAGTTGCACTACTCATACGACCTTTATGTTTTTGTGCATTGGTCGTGTCTTACAAATTGCGCAAGGCACATTTTCATTCATGACGTGAACTGTAATTACACTGAACGCTGAATTGAGAGCTTCGTTATAGTTTGGGGGAATTTTGGCAGGGTTTTTTTGAGGCAAGTGTCCCAAAGTAAAGAAATACCTTAAATAACGAAATAATAATAAATAATGGCACTCTCCAAGGCTCTGACGCTTTTGCCTACTTCATTGGCATGCGCCGAGTGTTTTCGTCTGGCAGGGGGTCTCTGAGGTACCCTACAGGAGCCAGAGGTCAATGACGGGGGGGCAGAGATCCTCGTGATCGAGCCCCTTGCCATTGATCTGCATCAATGATGCATCACAGCCAAACAGCTGAGTGCATGGGGAGGGGGGGGGGGGGGGGGGGGGGGGGGCCTACAAACTTGGCTCAGCTTGGGTTTGGGCAGTTAGCGGTCGGGCCCCGGTGCGAGGCAAACGAAGGAAACATCCACTCAGGCTTCAGGTGAGAGAAGTCATTAGCTGCGTTCACAGATAGTCTTTTATCTTTTTTTTCTCCTCTGGAAGCAAACCCTCACTCACGCGCTCCCGCTGGCCCCTCCGTGGATTCCTGCCAGATCGCTCTCCCCCCCACCCCCCCCCACCCCCGCGTCTCCAGTGCTTTTTCTCTCCCCTCTCGTTTGGCGGGGAAACAAACAGGGGCCCGCGTGAGCGCGCGGCAACCGCGTGAGCGCGCGGCAACCGCGTGAGCGCTCGGCAACCGCGCGCCGTGGCGACATCTCAATCGCAATTCCACAACGTGAGCGTCAGCTCAACAGGCCCCCCTATAAGTTCCAAAACAGAAACTGCTTTATCGGTAACGTAGCACATGCAGCACGTTGCGGAGTCTGCGCGGCTGATTCCGGCCTTGGCGCGTAAAAATGTGCCCCCGTTTAAAAAAAAAAAATACGTGTGTAAGCTGTAAGCAAAAGAGAGAAAAACGTCGACGATTGGAAAGTCCCGTCATTTGCGTTCTCCCCGATTCCGCCGCAAATGTTGAATATTGAGATTCGATTTGAAAACGAAATAAAAGCAAAAATCCCGCCGCCGAGATTCACGTGCGTGGCAGGGCTCAGGACAAGCAGGAAGATAACGGAGGCGGCGGTAACTAATCGCCGCGCAACCTGAAATTGGATGAATAAGTCCTCCTAAATAAGGCCGAAATAATGGCCACTAATTTGCCTCGCATTGTGCTCGGCTGATGGGCCTAAATTGAATGAGTCGGGATCCATTCTGGGGCGAGGTGAAAGCCGCGACGCCGGAGACACTCAAGGTCGAGCCACTCCGAATGGAGGGGTGACGGGGGAGGGGGGGGGGGGGGGGGGGGGGGGGGGTGGGGGGGGGGTTGGAAGAGATTTTAAGTAAGGCCGCTGAGTCAATGGAGGAGCGGGGTTGCAAATTTGGAACCTTCCGCGTGTAACCTTGAACCATTGTTTTCTTTTTGTTTTTTTTCTTCTTCTCCTCCTTCTTCTTCGTCCTCTTTCTTTCAGCATTCAAAGCTTCCCTACGAGCCCTTCCTCCGAAACATGTTCCTTTTTGTCACCCACATTAACGGCACAATCGCCCCTGCAAAAAAAAAAAATTGCACTCGCAAATGACTCATTGTAATCCTCCGTTTGAGGGGCCCTAATGCCTCTAATTGGGCTTTTATGACTTACAAACTGTATCTTCCTCTTTTTTACTTTTCTTTTTTTCCTCTCTCTCTCTCTCTCTCTCTCTCTCTCCCCCCCTCTGGCGTTTGTTTTTTCCTTCCTTCCCGCCACGGTGTGGAGTGACATTGAGCCTTTCCCTGTCGGGGTGCTCTCTTGTCTCACTCCAGTGCACATTTTTTTCCGCTGTCCCCTCTCCTCCTCCCCCCAGACAATGAGCTTTTTGACTGAATACATTATCCGTGCCGTTGTTCTGTTTGTTGTTGTTTTAGCATCCAAGAAAAGCGATGAATTATTAATGACGGACCAACAGAAAAAAAAACAAACAATACAAAAACAAATAAATAAAGAATGCAAAAAGTTTTATTTTTTTTGAAAGGGATGCTGCTGAGTGCTGCGGCTCAATCAAGAGGCCCCGCAAGCGGGAGCATGAAACGTAACACTTTAGGAGAGGGCCCGCGATTTTACAGTGAAAATATCATTTGGTGCCGCAAATGCCAATGAAGTGCATTTCCGGGTTTCCACTGGTGGACTGACCCAGGACTATTAGTGCCTTTTTCCTACTGCGCAGCTAAAGAGAAGAAATATTTGATCAAAGAATAAAGAGAGAAGAAGGGGGGGGGGGGGGCTTTTCTTTTATGGAATGGATTCATTTTCGGACACATTCTCAGACGGTCCCGTTTGAGAATGTGTCCCGAGTTCTGGGTTTGTACAAACGTGTACTATGTACTATGTACGTAGAAGCCACGCTGCTGTACCCCTGCGGCGGTGACGGCAACCGCTATATACAGAACACCGCAGTTGCTTGAAATCCCCACGTAGGACGAGGAGCTGCGTTCGCCGCACACTAATCCAGAGGTGTTCAGCATTTGCGTGGACACTTGCGGAATAATGAAGTTCTCATTTCCGCGGAAATTAGAACCCAACACCCCCCCCCCCCCCCCCCACACACACAACTGCCCGTTTTTCACACTGTTCAGATTTGACGGTAATCAGCGGGCCCCGTCGGAACGCGTCGCCACAAAAAAATATGACAGTCGGATCAAGCAACGCTTTGTGTTTTGGCACCCGAAAAATAGGGGGTACGATGCAAGCCCATGGTGTTTTTTTTTTGTTGTTTTTTTTTTTTTTTATTTAAAATAAATCTGCTTAACCTTCCAAAAAAGTGATTCATTCCACCGCGCAAATTACAATGGGTACCAATAGTCTGACGATGGATGATGAGTGTCCTGCGCATTATTAGACCAGGGAGGGGCAACTTTGAGGATAGGGTCGGGCCACAAAAAATAAAATAAATAATGTGTCAGCACTACCAGTGGGCCACAGCGGGACCATGCCCTTCCACCAGTGGGTTGTTGTAACCCCATCATTTAATTAGCCAACTATAGAAACTCATTCAATGAAAATAACAGAATACATACAGGCGATGGCAGTTTATCAAACCCATTTCTTGCTCGTTGAAAACGGCGGAACCCATAATATTACTGGTTTTGTAAAGTGACGGGCGGGCCGCACCGAGCGAGAGCGGGGGCACCTGCGTGCGGCCCGCCTGGATTAGACCATCACCGTGACAGCATCGCTTCGGTGCATGGTAATCGCGCCGCTGCAGAGCAGGGATCACTGTGCCCCCTGTTGGCCACACGTCAGCACTGCACCGCCGTTCAGAGCGTCATTAGGGGCCTCGCGGCCCCCTTCTGAGCGAGATTTGGTGAGGGTGCTCGATCGACTCATGGTAGAGAGTGTCGGGTTTTGACGCCGCATCGAAATCAGAGACGAGGACCCCCCCCCCCCCCCCCCCCACGGGGCGAGGGCCCCCCCCCCCCCCCACCCCACTCTCTCTCTCAGGACTCAGTGATCAGGGATGAGTGAAGAAAAATTACAAAGTGATGGGGTTTGTCCACTATCTATCACGGAGCAACCCAGGAGGGGCGGGGGCAGGGGGGGGGTGTGGGTCTTCAGGCTTCTGGCTGCTTATTTCACAAAAGTGGCCCTGACCTCTCGCGGCTCGTGTCAAAAAGGCGTCGCTTTGTCCCTTCAACGCAGGAGCCGCAACGTGACTTCATAAGCTCAGGCCCCGCCCCCCCCGCTCCCCGAGTGCTGAATGCTCACATTTGATTGATTTTAATACTGCGGAGGCTTTTTGGTTTATCTATTTTTTCCCCGCCGCTGTTTGTATTTATAGCAGGCTCTTTAAGTCCTTCCTCCCTCAACCAAGTAGAAGTAGGAGTAGGAGGAGGAGGAGGAGGAGGAGGAGGAGGAGGAGGAGGGGGGGGGTGGGGACTAGGCCTGCCTGTTTGGAGTTTACAGGATCAGAGAGGAGGTAAATATCATTTCCATAACATTTGAACCAGTTAACCAGCAGCACAATGCAGAGAAACGCTACCGCAAGCGGCTGACGGCGCCAATGAGGCAGGAACCCCCGTGATTCGCCGCTCCGCCAAAGAGGATGGAAACGAGCGCCAACATGGACGGGGTGAGAGGTCAACTGCGCTCTCCGCGCCTCACGTCTCCGAGAAGCCCCTCCAGCACTGGCGATGTTTTTTTGGGCAGCCGGGCCTCACTTTGGGGAGAGGGGCGGTAGGGGAGGGGAGGGGGCGGGAGGCCTGACGGATGCCGTCCCCAAGGTGGAGGGAGAGAATAGCATTAGGCCGCACCACACCGCCTGGGGAGGTCTGCGTTGCCTTTCGGTGCTTCACCCATCGATTATTTCGAGGCCGAGCGCGGCGGTGCCACGTAAACACACATGCGTTAGCCGCGCTCTGCCTCGCACATGTGCGCCCCTGGCACGCACGCACGCACGCAGACACGGTGGATTCCCGTTGAAGCCCCCCCCCCTCCCCCCCCGGGGCCCTCCGCTCGCCTGTTTTATAATCAGATTCCGACTTCCGCCAACTCGTGGGCATCTGCGCACCACAAGGCAGATCCATCTGACGGATAACTAAATAGGGATGAATGAAGAGATGAAGGAATAAATAAATGATTAATGTGCATTACCACCGTTTGTGTGGGCCTGCTATTGCGGTATTGATTTGAGCGGGGAGGGGTGGGGTGGGGCGGGTATGGGGGGGGGGGGGGGGGGGGGGCTAGGGTGTTTGGTGTGTATTCACAGTAGGCAGCAGGAAAATGAATCCAGCTGGGTTTTTGGGGGGGGGGGGGCGAAATCAAGCAGGAATGCGTTATGTGCGGACATATACGAGTTGGAGTTTTCCAACTTTTTCGGGGGAACTCAAATACTGGCAATATCCCATACCACGTATGATTTGTTAGCGGCGCAACAGATTTTTTTTTTTTTTATTCGATTTTTTTCCTACTTATGGAGATCATCGGGAGCAGAGAATGTATCAGGTTAACGTTTGAAATCATGGAACGGGAATTCCAATAACAAAAAGGAATAGGAAGCCATCATTGAAGAAGTGCCATTTTTTTTTTTTCCCCATACCAGTGGGACGAATTGGAGCTGACGGGTCCCGTTTTTTTTTTTTTTTTCACATCTTATCCTTCGTAGGCCGTCTACGCGCGTGCATCTGCGATTCGCGCTCGAGGCCGCGCGGTGGGCAGCCGCGCGCTCGCGGGCACAAGCGTGCGGGCGGAGGAAACCAAGGCAAAACGCGTCGGTGTCTGTTCAGGTGCACATTTTCCCCACTCGCGCCGCGGCCTCCTCGTTCATTCGTCTGAAGCGGTGGAGGTGCCTCCACCCGTTTTTTTTTTGTTCCCCCCCCCCCCCGGTTCACGTCACTCTCCGCCTCGTCCCCCGTGACGGGGGGATCGACGCAACCTCTTTGCGCGGATGCCCGCCGTCTCCGGGGCGGTTGCTGTTCAAAGGTCCGTCGGCGCTGGTAGCCTCTTTCCCCCCCGAGCCGGCGCGCTGGATCATGAGCGTACGTGACAGTAGTAGCATTTCCCGTTCGGGCCGCATTACAAACCCAGCTTTCTTGTGTCTGCATAATCGTGAACGTTGGCGCTCGGGCTGAAATGCAACCTTTCACTGCTAAAAAGGATAATGCCAGACTTGTCACTTACGTTTAGATATCATTGCTTTGGGCAGGAAGAGCTTCTCTCTCTCTCTCTCTCTCTCTCTCCCTCCCACACTCGTGTGTGTGTGTGTGTGTGTGTGTGTGTGTGTGTGCGTTTTCTTTTTCCCACTGCCTTTTTTTATTGTATTTATTTTTTTATTTTTTACCGTCAGATGTGGCTCTCTCCCTTAGGGGCGGTAATGGCATTCTCCATGACAACGGCAGTGTGACACGGCTGTGCCCTTGAGGGCCGGGCGCCCCCTCCGGGGGAGGGGGGGGGGGGAGGGGAGCGCCGCGGAAACACGACAGGGTCAACGGTCACCTCCCATCATCCACCAGCAACCCGTCCCTCCACTCTCTCTCTCTCTCTCTCTCTCTCTCTCTCAATTCCTCAGGTAGAGCAAGGAATGTTAGAGAGACAGAGAGAGAGAGAGAAAGTCTTCAAGCGAGCCCACTCAGTCCAGGCCTGGCAAACAAGGAGGTTTAGCCACAGGCAGTTCTGGCTAGATCTCTACCTCGCATAGCTCCTTGCGGTTCCTCCAAGGCCAGGGCTGGATCAATACATATAGTGGTGCGCATTCTTTTGGCACCCAAGTATAGCTGTGCAGTATTGCCCCGAGGTGCGGGTCCGTTAAAGACACAACAGTGTGAGCATGTGAGCAAAGTGGACTGGGTTTATTCAGGAAGGTGTCGAAATGCTTGGCATGCAACCGCCGCTTCCAACGAGAATATATTTGTTTTTTTTTCCCCGTCTCTGGAAATGTCCGGGATTCTCATGTCTCCGTTTAAAAAATATCGCAAGGAGTTTTGTTTTGTTCTTTTTTTCTCTCTTTTCTTTTTTCATTCTTGAAATGTCCTTCAAATGGAATATATATTCCCAGACAGAAATGGCCTTAAGAAATAAAAAGACATCTTTGGATTTGAATCTTGGAATCATATGCATATGTTTACTTGTGGATAAAAAAATTAATTTAAAATAAATAAAACAATCGCTACCATCAATCTTCTTTTTTTTTTGTTAACTATACAGAATTTGTCACTTGTGATATGTCTATCGGAATTCATACGATGGAAAAATGGATACGTCAGGATGCTCATACGATGCTCTTCTGCCACCTGGTGGCCAAAAGGCAAAACAGTCTGAAATAGACTCCATTCGTCACTTGAAAGTGTAAAAAAGAAAAAAGAAAAAAAATTACAGTACATCCTGAGGGAGAAAATAAATTCCGGCACAAACATAGAAAAAGCCAATAATTGCAATTACATCATTGCGTTTGTTTTACACCAAAACAAAACAAAAAAAAATCCCTGCTTTGACGTCAGAGTTATGTCCGCCTTGGCACATCTAGAGTGAACATTTAAAAGGAAGTAAAGAAAAAAACAGGACACTGCGAGTTCAACAACTCATGTCCTGCGCATTTGGCCTTCTCCACGACAGAAAATGTTTATGTTCAACCCGTGAGCGACACGTTTCCAAAAACCGAAAGGACACAACGCGGTGTCTTGAACAAAAATAAGAGAGAGAGAGAGAGAGAGGAAAAAAAAAAAAAAAGGATAAAAATTGATCAGGAGTCAGCTGCTTCTCGACAGGGGAAAAAAAAAAAAAAAAAAGCAGCGCAGTCTGACTTACTTGTAAATCCTTTGAAGGACAAAGTGAGGTCCTCAGACGGCGTGCGCGGCCGCGACGCGCGAGGAAGCCCGTCAGGCACCTGAGGCGGAGGTTCAAAACAAATATTTACATCACGGCTTTCCTCAACAGGCAGGAATTAGGAGGGAATCAGAAATTCCCGTAGAGTGTATTTATTCTATGCAAACAAATCTGGATTCCCGGTGAGACTGAAAATATCCCTTTTTAAATCTCTGTCTCTCTAATAATTCAAGTTTGTAAAAATAAATAAATAAATAAAAATTTACTTAATTACTGACTATATATTAACATTTTCCTGGGGGGCCCTCATCGGTGTGACATGTGTACCGCTCGGTATACCTGAGCCACAAAATAACAATATATATACGGTATATATGATGTTAATATAACTAAAAGGGACCAATGGCGCTTACCGTACTGATATGTGGACCTGGGTGCCGAGGGGAGAGCACCGTGCGGACCCCGGGAGGCCTGCGGGCTGCCGGCCGCCCCGTCACTCCGGAGGCGGGACCTCCGCACGGCCAAAGCCACCGCCTGGGCGAACCTGGACGGGGCCGCGCTCGCCTCGTCCCCGGGCCGCTGGGGCGCGGCGTTCGCCGCCTCGGCGAACGCCCGCGTCTGGCCGTTGGCGGTCGGCGGCAAAAAAGCACGAGGAGGAGGAGGAGGAGGAGGAGACGCCGCCTCCCCTGGATGGTCCTCGCTGGACTCAGGACCAGGCGGCGGAGAGGCAGCAGAGGCGTCTTCTCGCTCCTCTTTCTCGATTTCTTTGTCCTCACCGATGTCTTCATTGAAGAAGACGGGCGGAGGAGGGGCAGGGAACGCGTCCTCCTCCTCTTCTTCTTCTTCTTCGTCGTCTTCTCCTTCTTCGTCGTCGTCAGCATTGCGGTCCTGGCTTAGGGGACGTTCGCTCCGGTCTCGCGCGTCCATCCCATCGTCGCTGCTCAGTTTGTCACCGCCGTCGTCAGACCGCGCCGCCGACGTTCCCTCAGCGGTCACTTCCGGGGCCCCCTCGTCTCTCCGGCCTTCGCTGCGGCCCTCGGCCTCGGAGGGTGGCGCCGCTGCGCGACCCTGACTGTCAACATCCTGCGGAGGTGGAGGAGAATCCGGTCCATCCGAGGCCTGGATCTCCTCAGACGGGACTTTGGGATCCTCCTCTTCTTCTTCTTCTTCTTCTTCTCCTCGTCCTTGGTTTTTGCTCCCGGCCTCAGGAGGAGCTGAGGCCGCGAGATCCTGGCCGTCTACATCCTGCGGAGGTGGAGGAGAATCAGGGGCCCGGACCTCCTCATCAGAGAGCTCCTGGCTGGGCGAAGGCGTCGCCGCGTCCGATCCGCGAGGGGAGTACGACTCCTCCTCGGGGCCCGTTGCCTCGCTCTCCGGGTCCCTTTCCACCATCACCTGGCACCGGTGCGTCAAACAGGCCCCCCGGGCCTGCCGCCTGTCGGAGGGGACCACTTTGAAAGTGGTCATCCCCTTCCTCCGCAGGGGATCCTCCCACTCGGGCTCGGCGGCGAGCTCGGCCCCGAGGACGGAGCGGCGCTCGGCGCCGAAGACCCCGCGGTCCGGACCCCGGCGGGCGGCGGGCGTGAAGGAGGAGCCGGCGTATAATCTGGGGAGGGTGGCGGAGCTCCTCAAGCGCCTCACCAGTCGTCCCGTGGACACAGACGAGGTCAGGACCTTGGCAAGGGCGGCGCGGGCTTCGGAGAGGTCCCTGCCTCGAAACGAGGGCAGGTAGGGATCCAGTGACGGGCGTGAGAAGGAGGAAGAGGAGGAGGAGGCGGCGGCGGAGCACACGCGCGACGGCTCTGGTGACAGCGGTGGTTTTGGGGCGCCTGACTCGTCGCTCTCTCTCAGCTCCTGCAGAGTGTTCAGAGGATCTACATTCCCTGGAGAGACAGGGAAAAACTTGGTTATGTAGAAAGTTTTTATATATATATATATATATATATATATTTATATATTTATATATATATATATATATAAATTGGTGGTCCATGAATGCATAAAATACAATACAGATGAGTGTTTGTCATTTGAAAAAAAAAAAGTATACACAAACAAGAGATAGAGCGAAACAGGAAATGCTTAGAATCAAATGTATGTATTGTATAAATAACGTTCGGGGACAAAAACGAAATTTTCCACACGAAGTCAATTGTCGAATCTAAGTTAAATATCGCCACATTTATTTGCAATAGACAAATGATGATTAATAAAGATTGGCGTTTACTGGTAAAGCGCATTGTTCAAGCGTATTAGATGAATTCAACATAAATAGCTATAAAAGCATTCAATATCTTTTTGTATTATTCCAAAGCAGTGAACGAGCATTTAGCGTGAGAAACAAAAGAACATTTGTCATAGACTCCAGAACGAAAAATGATAATAATTGCTTATAGGGGCACCGAGAGGAGTTTCATCTTCAAAAACAAATGACGTAAGCTTGTATTTTCAAATGAAAGGCACAACAATTAGTCTCCAAAATCGACTGGGTGAGAAGAAAAAAAAAAAAGGGAAAAAAAGAAAATGACAAGAGTGTACACAAACACAGTAAAGCAGAATCAGAAGACGCCTTTCAAATAAAAGAAAATAAATAACAATCGGGCGCAGCGGGCCCACGGCGTCCCACATCCACCAAAGCCACGAAGATGGGAAGGAGGAGGAAGAAGAAGAAGAAGAGGAGGAGGAGGAGGCCGGGCGCGGGAGGAGGAAGAGGGATGACGGAAGGAGGAGAGGAAAAAGGAGCCGGCCGCAGCCCTCAGTCACCCCCGGCAGGCAACGCGGAGTCTGGAAGCAGGGAGGAGAGAAGGCTCAGTCTTCCTCAACAGCCGCGACCCCGACGACCTTTACGGCCAAGTCCCACGGTGGAGCGGAGGGCGCCGCGATTACGCAAGTGTAGGAGGACGAGGAGTGCGTTCGACGATCGGCCGGGAGTTGTTTTCTCAGGCCCCGACACCACGCCGACTCGGCACTATGGCGGGGCGAAGGAAAACGAGGGAGGTGAAACCCGGCCCCGCCCCCCCCCCACCCACGCGGCTGCAGGCGAATCGGCGCAATAATTGGAACGCCGGCAGAAAAAGTTCTTCAAACTTTTTTTCTTTTTTTTTTAAAGCTACGCAACCCACCGAGTGTTTCCAATGCAATATTCCAGTTATCTCGTCAACTACGTCTAATGACTGCCTGAGCGAACGAAAGCTCGGACAAGGAAAAAGGGCGGGAAGGGGGGGGGGGGGGGGGGGGCGGGGGGGGAACACACTGAGGCCGATGTGTACTAACAAAGGCTCGGGGGTCGCTATAATTGCTCTGAGCAGGGTTCGCTTTGCGTGGGCCGGCGAGAGCTGCGTAGTTCGGGTGCCAGATTTAAATCTTCCATTGGATGATGTTGGCGTTGACATTTTAATCTTGATTTAACTTCAATCTCCCTTGACCTCCAGCGTGCCGCCCGACCCGCCGCGCCGTGAGGATTTTGGCAGATGCAAGAATTGGCCCCCTGCTCTGAACCGCTCGTTTGATTTCCACCGGGGGGGGGAATTAAAATAAAAAAAAAAAAAGGAAAAAGGTCAATTGGGATTATTCCGCCTCTAACGCATTAGAGCGTGGCGGCGGACGCCACGATGCGGCGGCGGACGGCACGATGCGGCGGCGGACGCCACGATGCGGCGTCAGCAATCGTCACTAGGCGGCAAAATTGACTCATCTGGATAAATAAAGGTTAAATCCTTTTTTTTTTTTTTATAAATAAAATTTAAATAAGAGCGCGGGACGATTTTTCATCTACAAAAGGTAGGATATCAAATATTATTTTATTATATTTATTAGTATTATTTAAATATTAAATACTGTTTTCCAAACAACCCGTCTGGGTCCATTCTCTTGAGCGATCCTAAAGGGGGGGGGGGAAATCAGTGAAGATTTTACCTTCCACCCGCGCGTCTGCCCCCAGCTCCGGGCGCGAGTGCGCAAGGGGAGGCGGCGGCGGCGGGGCCCTCCTCTTGGTGGTCCTGGAGGGCGAGTCTGCGGACGCCTGCACAAGGACAAGGAGGTTATCGCGCCGCCCTCGTGGCATACGTAAGCGACGCGGCGTACGAAAACCCCAAAAGCCTACCGGCGCCCCTCCTGGACGGTGGCCGCCGAGGTCGTCGGGGACACTTTGCGACGCACCCACGGGTGGCTGGGGGGCTCGCCTCTTTTTGGGCCAATCCGCCGGCAGGGTATCGGAACAGGAAGCGTTCTGCTCGCGCACGCCCACGGACATTTGTTGGTCGAGGCCGGGAGAGGCCGGGGCACTCGCTGCTATTTCCTAGGAAAAGAAGAAAAAATAATAATAATAAAAAATAAAAAAATCGATCCGATCACACGCTGCGCTGCAGGACCGTAGAGCAGCGGCGGGGGCACGTCGACATACCAATTCGGATTTTTTCTTCTTTCTCCTGAACAAGCTGAGAAAACCCGTGCTCTCCCTCGGTTTCTTCTCCTTCTTTGGCGGGTCTGCGCGACGCACAAAAACGTGACCAGTAAATGATACATACGGCGCAGAACGAAGGGTGAACAACAACGGTGCACGAGGGCCGCGGGGGGGGTTACCTTGCGCTGCGGGCGGCGAGGGGATCTCTGCGAACGACGAGCAGTATTATATTTCAGAAGGGAACAGGGATGAAATGCGCCGGTGCAAGTTTGGGATAAAAAAAATTAAAAAAACGCACCTGCTCCAAGCGCCCGGGGTTGGCGCCGCGCTTCGGTCCCCGCGTCTTTGGCGAACACCTCCCTCAGTCCGTGCTGGTCCAGGCTCTTGGTCAGGTCCAGCGGCTCGGTGGAGCGCGCGTCTCGCAGCAGGACGGTCGTGTCTCGGTTGAGCTCGCACTTGTCGCACACGGCCGGCAGCAGCGTCTCGACGGGCACCCTGGGATTCACTCGCACCACGGCCTTGTGGGACTTGTTGTAGTTGATCAACAGGCGCACGGTTGCCTGCAGAGAGAGAGAGATGCAGATTTTGGTTTTTTTTGTTTGTTTTTTTGGCTAATTTCAAGCAACTGTGGAATGAGACTCCTTGCGAGAGTACACCAGGAAAAGATATTGATTCCCTATAGCTGCGGCTTAAATGTGATTGTATTTTTCATAAACCGTGTAGCCGGGCCACACAAAAAAAAAAAAAAGAAAATTGACTGAATCGTTAAGGACGTTATGTCCTGATTTGGGACACAATTTGAATTCGATATGAATTGATTTGGTCATTTTCCCCACCTCGGGCATGTACGGCCTCCGGATCTTTTCCTCCGCTCCTCTGGGCTTCAGCACAATCGTCTCGGCTTCGAGCGAACCGATGGGAGAGTTGGGCTTGAAGCTGACGTGGTTCTTGTTGGGCGAGAGCACCTCGACCGTGTACTCGGAAGGGTTCAGGTGGTAACTGGCGCAGAGTGTCACGAGTAAGTCCATCACTGGTTTGCTAGAGAAAAAAGCAAAAAAAAGAAGAACGAAAACAACAGAAAAGCTGAGATGGCGGAAATTCACGCGACATTCCGCCATTCCTGCGATTTCATGCGATAAGATGACGGAGATCGACCTTGCTTTAGAGGTGACGGAGTCGGCTCTAAAACAAGGGCTTTCCCCCAGAAATAACGTTCGTGCACATTAAACGCTGAACATTTTTTGCGCAGCCAACAAGGGGGGTAAAAATGCGAAAAAAAATTAAAAATAAATAAGGAATTTGGCCCACCTTCCGTGCACCGTGGCATTGTCCTCCAGTCCGCTTGGCAGAACCACGGACAGGGAGTGATTCATCTCCAGTGGGTTCACCTGCTCCTCCATCTCGAGGCGACCTCCGGGGAACTCACTCCAGATCTGGCGCCGTTCCCTAATGTCACATCAACCTCCTGAGAGGGAACGCAGACATGTGTTCGAAAAGCGAAATGAACGACTGCTGGCGCAGATAGTCTACCGTGATGTGCCGCATGTGCGCCCGCCCGTGTCTGAGAGAGTCTCGCATTGGAGACATCGGGGGCAGGAACAGCATATAGTCGGGAAATCCATTTTTTTCCACAAATAGGCCGCAAGGATTATTCTCATTAAAGCTCATATTGCGAGAAATGGATTACGAAACGTTTCAAATGCCGCTGAACGCCCAACGGACCAGCGCGACCTATCCAGATGGTTTTTGGCCCATCCAACAGCCCCAACTCGTTTCGTTCACTCACGAAAAAAAGATGCCGGCAAAAACCTATAGCTTTCTGGAACCGGAACCTCGTCAGCGAAGACTAAAGCCAGGCCAAGGCGAGCCACCGATGAAAAAGAGCCCCTCCTCGTATAAGCCAGAAACATCTGTCGTCTGTGTGGACGATGCGCCATTGAGAGGATACAATATTCATTTATAATCAGACATTATCAACATTGACACCAACTGTGATGAGTGCCAATTTAATCACTTCCAACCATCTTAACACTTGTCGTAGCCCAGGGCACCCCATGCAAACAGGAAAACCAATACTCCATATAGAATGTGCAAAAAGTGCACGTGTACAATAAAAAAATAAAAATAAAAATGCAATGCAACTAATTGAAAGCACTGCAGCCGCTTGCACCTGGTGCTTGGCAACCGCAGAAACTAAAATCCCATTTCACAGCATTGGAAGAAAAAAAACAAAAACAAAAAAAAATACTTATTTATTTATTTTTAAATCAACATGGGGAAAGGTGACAATGGCTCCAACCCACACTCGACCTGTCCAAATGAATACCCAGGCAGAAAAGGCGAACGAAGGCTGTGACACGGACACGCACACGGTGGGACGACGACGACGACAACGACAACAACAACAACAACAACAACAGTGGGGTGTGGGAAGAAAAGCGTTCCCGGTCCAACGAAAAAACAACAGCCAGACAATATATTTTAAAAAATCAAACAAAAAAAATACGCGGTGTGCGGGGCAACTCCTCGCGGGGTTCACTCGCGTCACGCTTGTAAACACGGCAAACTCGATTCACCAATAAAAAAAAAACACTCACTAAATAAATCAATTCAAATGTTTACCTGAAAAACATCCTCCTCAAACGGGAAACGCGTCCGTCCGAATCCAGGGACAAGCCAGAATGACGTGTGAAAACTTACTTACTTACACACGCGCGCGCGCGCGCGCGCAGCCACACACCCCCCCGTTTCCTGCAGAATGAGGACGCACATTCGCCACAACGACGTCCGACCAGTGTCCGTGCGACTGATGGAGCCGCCTGCGCGTATTTCAACCCTTGGGGCGTTCACCTTTTGACCCCGCGTGGCTCACGTCCCATCTTTGAGGAACCGCCTCTTTTAACGTGGAAGTCGACGCCCTCGGTGTATTTAAAGCGGGTCGCCGGAGCGTGCCAACGAAACAGCCGTGTGTGTGTGTGTGTGCTGATGTGATCATTGACACTCGCGCACGCGCACGCGGTGAATGAGTTCACAAACTACATTAAATCGGCCTCTGCCTCTTTTGTTAGTTTACAGATTAGATCATAGTTTTTCATGTGGTCCCAGGTAATTCGATTTTGACTCAATCTGTCAGTAAAATAAGTGCGCACTTTATTTCGGAAAATAAATGTACAACTCAAGCCAGGAATGTGTTGAATGCACACTAGTATCACTGGTCCATTGGTGTAATACAATCAATAAAGAATAATAATAATAATAATAATAATAATAATAATAATAATAACAACAATAAAAATGATGATGATGCTGATGATGATTATTACTATTATAACAATTATAATAATAATCTAATCTCTGTACAATGCCTCAGAGGAACTGAGCCCGCTGTACAGCCGACATCTATTGGATCACCACTATAATGAAGCCATAAAAGTCACATGAATCCACAAACAAATGCATCTCAGAAAGCCCCAGCGGACGGGCTCCGTTCAGCCCCTGTGTGTGTGCGTGTGTGTCCTCAGACGTGTTGTCCGAGAAGTAATGCCCAGTTCCAAATAAGCTTACCCTCCTCCTTGAGTAAGGAGGATTAGGGCTTTAAAGAGGCCGCAGCTCTCCGGGCTGCCGCGTTCAGAGACACACTTGCTGGCACAAAGCAGGGATCCACAGCCCACAGTCTTCACGGCGCTCACCTGTGTGCGTGCGTGACGTTCCCATTGTCCTCCCAGCCTACCCCTTCTGCTGTTATTTGCGCGGTGGGAGGAGAGAGGTCGAGGTCGAAGGGAGCCGACGGCTTCTTGCTTTCCCCCCCTCTGAAATCCCTGTTGAGCAGACTGCCACACCTACAGGCCCTGCCCAGTCACGTGATCGCTCCTCGCCCCCGCGCCTGCCCGCGCGGGTGGCCCCCGCCTGCGTGCTTGGCGCGTGGCTGGCGGGTAGCCGCGCTGGCGCGGAAATTGGAACCCGAGCCGCCCGTTTGCGAAGCAAAGGCTTTTCCGTCGCCACGTCACTGTTTTAGAGGAAGGGGTTCACTGTTCAGAGCGCGTAATCCACATAAGCGACTGATCCCCTCTAGGGCCTGACTCAACGAAGGCTGACTGTCCATAATTCCGTTGTCCTGTACATCATGAAAGCTTTCCTCAGCTTTCCTCATCTTTTCGATTCAAAGAGCAGATAAACATGTTTCACGGAACGTTGGTGAAAGGGATCACTGAAAGATGAGCATATATTATCATGGAACATGAGTATTTGTAAATATTTGTGCAGGGAGCTGTAGGGGCCAGTGTCTTTTCCCGAATACCCCGAATTGACCTTTGGGTTTTTTTGTCACGAGACTGTGTCGGGCCCCCATGGAAAAATCACACCGGCTTGTTCATACCGCGTTCTCGGTGTCACTATTCGGCTTTCCACCGTCTCGCACGACAACGGCGCGAAACCTCACGTCCGTCCTCTCGGGGAGGAGCGAGCAGGGCATTAAAATGATAACAAAAAACACTTTTTTTTTAAAGAATTGTTCTCCCGAATAGAAAATCTCCCCTTATTGACGCGTGAACTGCCCGTTCAATTATTATTATAATTTTTTTTTTACAGTACTTGCACTATAGGTAGAACAGAGTTTGGTGCAAAGTTATTCGAGAGGACTTCGATTCGGATTTCCTGGCGTTTAATGTTTCGGGCTCATCTCTCGTAAACCCCCCTGGCAGACACAACATTTCCCTAATGCATGAGTGAACCGCCGAAAGTCAAACGAACGCTATCCATGAGGCCCGGCAGCCACCGCGTCCCCCGCAGCTGATTGATCCATCGGCATACAGTAGGTGAGCAGTAACAGGCAGTGAAGTGGGAGTTTTAATCAAGTGAAGCGCAGGGAACACATGTCCACGCCGACTGTAATCTTGTAATCTCATTGCGGAGGCTCTGAGTGGAGACTCGGTGGACTCCTGCGGTATCGGGTTGCGGTAAACACATCACCGTGGGGATGGGAAGGTTAATGAACTACACAGCCTCACTAACAGATGATCAGCAATCCATTAGGACACTTAGCACGTGGCGTCAGGGGGGGGGCGGGCCTGGCCAACATGCGCGTGCATAACGTGGATCGCGGGTAACACCCTCAACTCCGGCGTTAAATCGAATAATAGGCGTTTGATTGGCCGTTTTTTTCATTTTATTTTTTACTCTCGAAGGAAATCGCAAGGGGCGATTTCAATGCCGGATTAGATAAACTCAGGGAGTTACTTTTTTTTTAAAATCCAGCACTCTACTGGCTGTTAATGCTTGATTAATGTGCTTTTTTCGAAACAATCTGAACATGTATACAAAGTGTTCAAACGTGTATTTAATGTAGCCCAGGGAAACCTAACAGAGGCGCAACTACCACCTACTCCCTAATTCTGACGGCCCAAACATCCCAAAGTCCAAACAAGGCTCCCAAATTCATCACTCCGTGTCTAATGAAACCCGCCCGCAGAGTCACACGCAGCTGCCGCGGACTCGCTTGACCCCGGCGGAATACAACCGAGGAAGTGCCGTGTACGCCAAGGCACTGTAAACAGTGCACCAAAGAAACCTGTCATCTCGTTGTCCACGCACGGTCAACGGTGTGCGACGAGAGTCTCGCGGTTTTCATCAGCCAACCGCGCGTTACCATGAGCAACATGCAGGCATTATGCATGATGCAGAAGCTTTTTTGCAAAATTCCACAGAGCTATTGGACAGCTTTAGTTGATCAAAGCAGCCGAGGTCAAAGGCGTGGGTTGGATTTCAGAAAGGAGGGCGTGATCAAGTCAACGCAACTTAATTGACCTAACCTTAAGGTGCGTGACCTGAATCAGGCTTATGAAAACTGAGGGGGGGGTGGGGTGGCGGGTGTTGTTGTATTTTCTTGAAGGAATTTACACTCTTTGCTGGTGACCTTGTTTGTAAGACTGTTGATCAAGCCATAAAGTACTGCCATGCGTATCGATAAGTTCGATCAAACCAATAGCCAATTAGCCCTGCTGATCAAAGGGGCGTTCAAGGGAGTTGTCGACTATGTTCACACAGTGAAGTGAAACTGCCCGCACCGACGGTACAGTGACATGCCACACTGAGCCCTGGGGTGTGCCTTCCCCTGTGGGCTGCGACTCATTGAGGGGTGACCTCTCCTTTTCATGCCTCAAATGGCGTTCCCCCATTCGCCTCGGCAAGAAATCCACGGCACGCGGCTGTTGATGTGGCCCGAACGGCGGTTGCTTGGTTACCTAGTTGTGACGTCATCGTCACCGGGTCACGGTTTGCGCAGCTTTGGGTGTTTCCGTGCACCGCGGCCACAACGGTTTCCCGCGAGAGCGAGGCCACTCCGCCCCCTAGCGGAGATGTGCCGTTGAATGTATGGCGTGGGTGTAATTGGGCCAACCGCCCAGCAGGTGGCACGTGTCTACAAGAAAACAGCAGAGGTAGTCGCACGCACCCGATGCCTGTGGCCCGACGGGGTCTCCGCGTGAGCGATGCCTCCCGTCACCTCAACCTCCGCCTCCATCCCTGAAAAATAAAATAAAGAAGCATGGGTCGAATTTTGATTTCGCGCATCCCGTAGAGCAACTCTTTAGGAAAATCTTCCAAACTTCCTGGCGTTCTCCAGTGGCCCCATGAGCAACACGTTTCCTCGGTGAAAACCAATAAACTACGTTATGAATCGAGCTCCGAGCAATTTCCAAAGATACACAATTCGACACGTGTGTAGTTCTGTGTAGTTAGAGCAGCTTGGCACCAATCCCCCTTTTACTTGGGATGTTGTTGGGGTTTTTTTTTCTCTCCACTATTTCGTGTCACAATACACGCGTTCTGAATCATTGGTCTTTGAGATTTGAAATTCGGCGGTGTACGAATGAAGCCGAAGCCAGCACCCACCGGTTGAACGCATTGCGTGCGTGGATTCACATCGGCGCACACGCGCGCTCGGTGGGATTCGCTTGCGGCTCGACGTTTGTCCTCAGGTCGCAGACTCCCTCCTGCCCCCACTGCGCGCGCGGGGGCTCGGAGCGCGTGCGGTGACAGTCGCCGACGCGAGGACATCGCTCCCAGAGAGCTCGCGACGCCTCACACACCGGAAGCGCGGACTGATTCCCTACCGTGGCCAGCGCAGGCGGCTGAAGGGGGGGGTAAGCAAAAGGAAAAAAAGAAAGAAAGGAAGAAAGAAGAAAAGAAAACAAACAACCCCCCCCCCCCCCAAAAAAAAGAGGAGTGTTTTATTTTCGTCTCGTAAAAAAAAAAGAAAAAAAAAGGAATCCTTCATCAAATCAGCATCCACCCGGACGCGGGCGACGGATTTTTTTTTTCCTCCCGCCGAGGCAAAGCTTCAAATCCATCATTTTTGACCGTCTTCACGCTCCACTTAAGGGATTGTTAATCTTTCGGCGATGGGATCTACCTTCCAGGTCCCCACCTGCTGGGCACCGTAATGGTGGTGAGTATCCGAGATCTCCGGAGAAGCGTCTCTCAACCTCTCATGGACATGACGGCGATGGCAAATTGCGCCTTTGGTTTTTCAGGTGTTTGATGAGTCATTCCGACGCGATGGACCGATGGTGGATTCGAAGCTTTTAGAAAAATCACCCCACCTATCATATCTGCGATTGGATCTCAAATCTGATATCGATCCGATTTATTTATTTATTTATTTATGTATTTATTTATTTTGCCAATTACTCGCGTGACAAATGCACATTCGCGTACGTCATTCGACAGATTGTGTTAAATAAGTAAAAAAAAACAAAAAACATGCGGTCCCCACATCGAGTGCCAGGGTTTAAACCACATTATACGCATATTAAACTCCTATTACAGGAGAATCTTTTTTATTTTATTTTATTTATTTTTTAATCAGAAATGAATAAAGGAAAGCCACCTTCCCGTCGTGACAGACAAAACACCTTTCCAGATATTAGCATCCCCCCCCCCCAATGTTTTTCCCTGAGGAGAGCCTAGCCCTCCATAGCTACAGGCCCTGTTGATTGCAATTGCGAAACCGTTCCTTTTCTTTTTTTTTACATGCGTGTTGCAGGAAATGTGATGCACAATGCCAACAAGCCACGAGAGGAACGACAATGAACATAGGCGTTTTTCTATTTTTGTATAGGTGAGGGCACGCCCAGACCCATTGAGAAGCGGTCAGAGGGTTTATGGTGTCAGATCACTGAGCCATAACACACACCCGCAGGGGTTGTTGTGTTTTTTTGTTTTGTTTTGTTTTTCTTTTTTGTTTTTGTTTTTTCACATGTGGGATGATGATTGTGATGATCACCAGTATTTCGTGGTGAAGGTTGATGATTGCAATTGGCAAAGTGCCGGATTTCAGGCAGGTGGCTCCCCGGACATCGGGGGGGGGGCCCCCCGGGCCCCCCCCCCCCCCCCCCCAAGGGTGGGCCTCGCCGGTCTCCAGGGGATTGTGAGTGAGTAAGTGTGTGTGTGTGTGTGTCTCTGCCACCGCTGCTGCAATCTCAGTCGCTCTTTCGCCGGCGTTTGCGCGCGCGTGTGTGCGCTCGCGTGTTCACCCGCGCCCTCCTGGTCCTTTGCCGCGCGCCGCTGCCGGCAAACACGACACGCCGAGTGGCGCTTCTTGGCGCTTCGACGCGGAGACAGCACCAACATGGCGACGGCCACCCTCGGCGTATTATTATTATTATTATTATTTATTATTTTTTTTTGGAAAACTGCGACAATGAAGGTACCCACGTCCACACATGCCGTCTCACATTCGTTCCTGCTTTTTTTATGATCAGCCACACCATCTCCTTCCGCTCTCATAATGTGGGACTGCTATATTCAACACTGTCATACATATTTACAGGTGGGTGGGTGGGTGGGTGGGTGGGGGGGACGCTTTGAGTTCATACTGAACTCCACGGGCTTGTGAATATCAGAAGAAATATCGTTTTGTGGCTCTCCGGAATACATATTTACAGGTGGGTGGGTGGGTGGGTGGGGGGGACGCTTTGAGTTCATACTGAACTCCACATGCTTGTGAATATCAGAAGAAATATCGTTTTGTGGCTTTCCGGAAGTGTCATTTAGTCACACAGGTTGCACGGTGTTTGCATGTGCAGTTCCGCGGCCCAGCTTTAAGCACCATGGACAGCGGCGGCCTCCTGACACCAGGTCAGCTGACGGTCCACCCAGTCAGAGGGACAGGCTGCGTTGTCATTGGGTCTTTTTTTTTCCCGAAAATGCTTGGCCGTGGGGTTTTTTTTTGTTTTGTTTTGTTGTCCGTTTGCCCTCCGGCTCCGAGGTCTGTCCATGGACACCGCTATTTTTGTACCTGGAGGGCGCTAGAACTCGGCCTAGGTGCCGTTGTGGCGATGATTTGGAGGCGGACCGCGACCCCACCGCATCTGGCTTCAGACGGCACTCAGGGTCGCCCGGTTAAACGTTCAGATCGCCTTTGTTCCGTTTCCTCCTCCACGCTCGCCAGCAAAGACGTCGCCGCCGCCGCCGCCGTGGCTCGTCGTTCAAAGTTACTTTGTGCGCCTATCAAGTCCGAATCCAATTTTGTGTGGACAATATTCACAAATGGCCATTTCATTTCTCAGGGCTTCGCGAACTGTACGGAGTGCGACATCCTCCGCCTTTCATCTTCAGAAGGGGTGAGGAAAACTGCCACCAAATCAGTTTAAATGGGGATAGAGGAAAAAAAAAAAAAAAAAAGGCAGAAGCCTCATCAAGAGCCACGAGTGAGGGATTCCTCTCCCAGAAGTGGAACAGAGGAAAAAGCAGATGATTGGTTCATTTAAAAACAGGATTTTACCTATGGACCATAGTGCCACTCTGAAATTACTGACAAGATTTAGCGCATGACCTAAGCCCTGCGTCAAGGTTCCAATGTCGGTCACGTAGAAAAGGCTGAGTGGTCGCTCCTTCGTCAACACCAGGGACCAAAAAAAAAAGACACCGAGAGGGACTGCTCCGCAGTTTCCAAAGGCTCTGGATTCCTTCGCGGCCGTGTGTCATTGCGGGAGAGCACACTTGAAATCCACGCGTGACCCCTTGAAACGTGGATATCAGATATGGTGCGCGCCAGAAATACTTTTCCACCGGCGGCGGGGGTCCTTATAATATCAAATATTCCACGGGTTCCTCTCAGTTCCCGGGACACAGGAGTGCAGTCAGCCGTGTCACACTTGACTCCCGGGAGGGCGGCGGTGACGGCTGGACTCAGAGGTGGGTGCGGGTGATGGACTTGTCACCCCCCCCATCCCCCCCCAGCCCCCCCCTCCTCCTCCACTGCCCGGCAGCTCTCGTTAGGCAAGCTGTCAGGCCACGCGTCACAACGCGGTTTCCCCGGGCCAGTGGTCGGGACGCGAGCAGATGTGTTCGGTGAGACACCACTGTGGGAGAGGCTGCAATTAATTCGCAGTTTCTCGGCGTGCGGGTTCCGAGAGACACGGCGTTTGTGGTGGCGGGCGGCTGCGGCTTTCCACCGAAGTGTCCCCTCCAGTAATTATGGCTGTTTGGTTGAACAGGAGTTTGCCACTTATCTCTCTCTCTCTCTCTCTCTCTCTCTCTCTCTCTCTCCGTCCTGTTCTCTCATACGTAAACAGAAACATGGTTTGTTAGAGACACACAAAGAATAATATAATAAATATATGTGTATGTGTATATTTATACATCATTCCCTCGTGTCCCTTCACCAAAAAGCATGTGACAAACTGTTTTCTGCTGTGTATGTGTTGAATCGTGAGTTCATGGCTCAGATTATTATTGATGTCATATTTGAAGACGGGCATGGATTATTATTATTATTATTATTTTTTTTTTTGTACAGTTTAAGTAGCAGCGTGACGTCGTGGTGTGGACCCCGCCTCAGCAGCACCGTGCCTTGCGCCGTGTTCCGTTCCAGACTTGCCCTCGAGTCTCAGCTCGTCCAAGGCACGAGCTGAGCGTCAAAATAGCTTAAAATGTCCCCCCGCCTTTTAGAGCGGGAAAAAAAAACAAAAAAAAAAAAACGGCGGTGGCAAAACGGATGACTGAAGGAGGCGTCGCTTTTATTTGAGATTCTGCCAGAGGGGAGGCTCCTGTTTTTCTGGGCCAGCGCGGTGTCCCCAGAGGAGCCGGCGGGAGCCACCTGCGGGGCCGGGGAGGCGCCGAGGATGCGCCGATAATGGCTCACTGGGGTTTTTTCGGGGAAGAGCTCGTGATGTCCTGTGAGAGCACAAATGGTTCTTCTGGGTGCGAAGAGCGCCACGGTAGACGGTTGACAGGGGCGAAGCGGACGCCGCTGCTGATTGGGGGCCGCCGACCAATGGGCCGCCGCCGATGCTTTCGCCGGTGCAGCACTGAACAGACGAAGAGGCGAAGAGTCAACGTGGGAAAGTGGCGAGATTGTGTTAGTTTAAGTGGCGTGTGCCTCGCGCTCCGCTGTTGGCGTGTGTTGCTGCCGGACGCCATATTTACGGCCTCCACGAACCCAGTTAGAGGTTAAACGCCGAGAGGTGATCAATTTGTTTTCCCGCTCAGTTCCTGGTTAGGAAAAAAGAAAAAAAAAAAAAGAAAATCCGATGAATCATGGTTTAGATTCCTCTCCTGTCTGTTAAATTGATTTGTTTTCAAAGAAAGGGCGTACTGTCAATGTAAAAAAAAACAAAAAAAAAACAAAAAACAAACCTGCAGATGGGCAAATTGGAAAAGACAGGCCTGAATCGATGTCGTGGCTTTTTTTTTTTTATGCTTGCACTCTCTTAGAATGCATTAGGCTGTGGGGTTCCCGGGGAAATCAGAAATCCGACGGGAAATTGGCAAGAAAACGGACCCATAAAAGTGCAGTGAAAATGACGCAGCTTGGCCATGTGCGTTCAATCACTTCCTGATTTTTGTAAATAGGTTGCGTGGCAAAAAAAAAAAAAAAGAATGATCTCAGATAGACTCAGATAGAATGTCAGAAGCACCAACCCTGGTCGTTGGGGGAAAGTGGGCATTTCATTCATTGTAATTCATCCAGACAGTTTGAGGGTCACAGCATGATCCAGGAAGATAGGCCGACCTCCATTTCCAGAAGCCCGGCCCTGACCTCTGACCCCCCCCCCCCCCCCCCCCCCCCCCCCCCCCCCCCCCCCCCCCCCCCCCCCCCCCCCCCCCCCGGCCCTGACCTCTGCCCCCCCCCCCCCCCTCTCTCTCCTTCCCTTTCCCCGCCCCGCAGCTCCCCGCCCCGGCTGAGCCCCTCGCCGCCCTCTGAGGAAGCAGGATGACAAGATGGCACAGCTGCTTGCACCGCCGGGACCCGACAGCTTCCGCCCCTTCGCCCCCGAGTCGCTGGCCGCCATCGAAAGGCGCGTCGCCGAGGAGGAGGCCCGGAGGCCGCGGGCGGAGCGCCGCAGCGACAGCGACGACGAGAATGGCCCCAAGCCCAACAGCGACCTGGAGGCGGGGAAGTCTCTCCCCTTCATCTACGGGGACACCCCTTCCCACCTGGTGTCCACCCCTCTGGAGGACATGGACCCCTACTACAGCAATCAGAAGGTCGGTGGCAACCATAGGGGTCAAATATGAACTCGTGCGTTGACGTTGTTTGACGTCGACTTCATTCTGTCCCCTGCCTCTTTTCTCTGTCTCCCTTTCAGACCTTCATAGTGTTGAACCGCGGGAAGGCAATCTTTCGCTTCAACGCCACCCCTGCCTTGTACATCCTGAGCTCCTTCAACCCCCTGAGGAGGATAGCGATTAGGGTTTTAGTGCATTCATATCCTTCCGGGGACGGCTGGCTCGATTTTGGAATAAAAAGGGGGGCTTAATCAGACAAAGGAGGGATTTACGTTGGATAGACGTCGCGTTTAACGCCTTTGCGTCGAAAAAAAAAGCCTTTGTGAGGCTTTGCGGGGGCAGAGCCGGTAGAGACGCGCAGGATGGCGCGACGTTTCTGACGGCCATTTTGGCGCTTATTTATGGCGTTTACGTTCATGTCTGTGGACTTGAGCCCAAGCGCCGCCGCCGTTCCGTTGTGTTCCTTAACTCCACTTTCGCGTCACGATGTTCAGCATGCTGATCATGTTCACCATCCTGACCAACTGTGCTTTCATGACCCTCAGTAATCCCCCGGACTGGGCCAAGAATGTAGAGTAAGTCTTTTTCTGTTATTTGCAGGAATGATATGCACTGTTAAAAAAAAAAAAAAAAAAAGTCTTCTCTGATGACGCCTGGCGCGTCTGAGCCTACAGGATTAGCCTGTAGCAGAAGAAATGTTTTAATGACCATTCTCAATGATGAGGCCAAGGCCCGCCGTCGACGCTTCCCGACAGGTTGGTTATTCTGCCGGTTCCAATCAGCATTTGTCCCAGATAAATGGATCGCAGCCGTGCGGCCGTGCGAAGCCAAGAAACCCATTGGCCCGTCCCGTCCGAGTGGGCGAGTGGTGTACACTGCAGCCTTTTTCAGGAGATAATCGAATAATCGGAAAGCTCAATAAGAAAAACGGTTGACTAATAAGATTTGAGGAGGCAAGGGTACAGGTCGTTTAAAAACAGTACTGCACAGCATAGAGTGTGCGTGTGTGTGTGTGTGTGCGCGCGCGCGCGCGCCTGTGAGCAACAGATCCTCCCACCGTGACTTCATCTGTGTGCGCGTGTGTGTGTGTGTGCGTGTGTGTTTTTTTTCTTCCCCCCCACTCCCTTCCCCTTCCCTTGCCCGCGTTTACCAGGTACACATTCACGGGGATTTACACCTTCGAGTCCCTGATAAAGATCCTGGCCCGGGGCTTCTGCGTGGGCAAGTTCACCTTCCTGCGCGACCCGTGGAACTGGCTGGACTTCAGCGTCATCCTCATGGCGTAAGTACCACGGCGAGCACGGTCGGGATCAGCCCGACGTGATCCGGCGGCCATATCAAAGGGGCCGCGACCCAAAAAAAAAAGGCCTCCCGAAAGCCGAGCGGCCCAGGAGCACGTTCAGTGAAGCGCGTGAGACGGACGGAGGAGTGGCGAGGGGGGGGGGGGGGGGGGGGGGGGGGGTATAAGAGACAGGGGGTGGAGTGTGTGTGTGTGTGTGGGGGGGGAATCTATAATGGATGTGCACGGACGGCGATGGCCCCCGACGCCTGCGGGCTGCAAAGCGATTGTGCGTTGATTTTCGCGAGGTCACGGGTGACCACGTGAACTCCAAAGACGAAACCCAAAAAAAACAGATTTTCATGTTTTGCCGTAACCTGTGACGGAGTGTGTGTGAGAGGTGGTCATTTCGCATGCTGTGTAGTAACATGTGCGTTTGATCCTGCAGGTATATAACAGAGTTTGTAAACCTAGGCAATGTTTCAGCTCTGCGCACATTCAGAGTTTTGCGAGCTTTGAAAACGATCTCAGTCATACCAGGTAAGGCCGCCCGCCTGCCAGCCGTTTTTGTCCTCTTGTGCGTGACCATTTGCCGTCCCCCTCCCCCTCCCCCCTCCCATCCCCTCCCGCCCTCTTCCTCCTCCTCCTCTTCCCGTGACCCTGCGCGTGTGTGCCACGCCCTTTCCCCCCCCCGAAAAATGCTCCCGCCTGCCCACCTCCCGCCCCCC
>JAFBJU010026066.1:74886-93798 GCA_016785305.1 Colistium nudipinnis | reverse complement strand
AGATAGGAGTCAATTTTTCCAGTCTTCGGATTGGATTTACATATTTTCTAGAAGTGAAGTTTTTGGGTTTTTTTTTTCTTCTTCCGCACCGCAACACACACACACACACACACACACAGTGGAACACATGTATGGTCTCCATCTCTGTCGATACAAACCGTGAGGCAATCGGTAGCCATCTCTCATTGCGCTTGTAGTGTTTAAGTGAACCGCACGTAGGAAGTGACTGCTGTCCGCTCATGTGGTGATGTCATTTTAAAGCCAAAAGAATAAAGGACATATTTTTTGTAAACGCTTGTTCATTCTTCCTGCTTTCTTCGCAGCCTTTTTTTTTTTTTTTTTATGAATAATAATATGAATATTCATATTATTATTCAATTGTTTAAACCAGGATCATTCATGCGGTTCAGGTGTGCGCGACACTCCGCTTGCGTAGTGTGACGAGCTGCGGCCTTTTTTATTTTATTTTAATTTTTTTTCCGGTTATGAACCAGTGTTGTGTCACGTCAGTCGTGTCGGGTAAAGGTTATGTTTGGGAGTCTCGTTTCATGTCTTTTGTTTTGTCACTTCCTGTTTTATGTTTGAAAGTAACTCTGCCCTCCCGTTCCGGACTCTTCACTTCCTGCCTTTGTTTGTTTTCCCCGCCTTTGGGATCGCTTTGCCCCACCCTCGTTAGTTTCCACCTGTGCCTTGTCAGCCCGATTCCTCAAATAGCCTCGTGTCCCCTTCTCCTTTGCCACTTCGTTATGTTTCCAATGCGCTGACTGCCTGTGCACCCCCGGCATCGCGGCGGCCGCGTCCTTCGATTCGGAAAGCCACCCGTCTTCCGCTGCGAGTGAGTTTTTTTTTTTTTTTTAGGAAGCTTTTTTTTTTTTTTTTTTACCCCGCAAGTGGGTTTTTGGTTTTTGGGGGGGATCGGGTTCTTTCATTATGAGATCTTCTTTCAAGGCTATTGCCTCGGAGTCCTGCGTTTGGGTCCGAGACCGCGTTTCGCAGTTCACCGCAACCAAAGATGTGGCAGGAAAACCCAAATTCTCGATTCGTATTAAGGTCCTCTCACTGGATTTCCCCCCCCAGGAGCTTTCAGGCCCATCTGGCCTCTGCATCCCATGGCTTTCATCAGTGGGCGTTCATTAACTTTTTTGCCGAGTTGTCATGAGTGGATAAATGTGAATACATAAGTGGCTTATTGACGAGTAAATGTAATAAATGAATAGCTCCTATGATTTATTTTTTTTTGAGGGTAATAAATGGTGACCACTTCATTTGTTCTTCTTCTTTCAGCTTCATCTCATCCTGGCCTTGAACGTACCTACGTCCATGAAAAAATATACGCGGCGTCAACTGAACTCAATGCTGTTGTTTATTTTTAGAGCTAGCGTATGAGCTTGCCGGTCGCAGGGCGGATTGGGCGAAAGGGCCGGTGAAGGGACGCGGTGGTTGGGTGTCTGTGTTCGCGCAGACCCGGCCGCCGCAGGGGCGCGCGCGGGGCGAGGAGGACAAAGCGGTGGCTGGCACAGAAAGGAGGGAGGGCGTTAAAACGAGGTGAAAAAGCCCGAGACCCCTCCCCGCGCGCACACGCGCGCACCCGCGCTCACACGCGCTCACACGCGCTCACACGCGCTCACACGCACCAATCAGTCTCCAGTCCAAATGCGTCGCTGCGCCTGTGCCTGCTTCTCCCTGCCTGTTGCCTGGCAACCTCACATCACAGCTCTCCTGTCCGCGATTGATCCGCGGCGTCGCTGAGCCTGTTTACCCACAAAACCTTGCGGGTACAAAAAAAGAGAAGAAGAAAAAAAAGGCGAGCAGGCCTTCCCCCGGCCCCGGCCGCCGGCGCAGTGCACACACCCCTCCTTATTGGTTTGATGACACGAGAAGAGGCAGAGGTCAGTGGACGACCTTGTGTTCCTGTTGAAAGCCGACGCGCAGCCCGCATTGTGCACTTCAGCCCCGTTGTTCAAAGTTCACAATGGACTGTGGCGTGTCTGTCGCGTCGAGCACCTGCCGCCGAGCCGGTTTGGCTGGTTTTTTTTTTTTTTTTTTTTTTTTCTTTCAATGAGCCGCGAAAATGTTTCTGTGCACGAATAGGGCCGGCCGGTGAGGTGGGGGCGCAGAGCATCCTGGGGCCCCTGTTTGATAGGCGTGTTGACTCAGGAGTGCTCACCCGGGTTCCACAAGGTAAAATGAAAAATCAAAGTGGACGTGACACAACGGTGTGTTGACGCCCCCAAAAATTCCCCAAAGACTTGACCGGAGTGTATGGGGGGGGGGGAAGAGAACATTGAGAGGACGGATGTTCTGGGGGGAAAAACCAGCGTCAAAGATTGTCCCGAGGCGGAAAACATGCAATCAACAAATTTACTGACGTCAAAAAAAAAAAAGAAAAAAAAGAAAATCATTTAACCCCCTTCCTGCTGGAGGATGTCATCCACAGCCATGCTATGAAGTAAAGTTGAGCACGAGACGCCATCTGGTGGTGGGGAAAAATAGAACACCCCTATTTTCTGAGCGTGTGGATTTCTGCCCCTTTATATGACACTCAATTAAACAGAGAAGGGTGTTGAAGATTTTTTTTTTATTCTTTTTTTATTCACACATGGAAATGAACAATTGCTTAAAAAAAAAAAAACTCAAAGAACATTTGGCCCCTCAGTTGTTGGCAGTATTGAGAGACGGCTATTGGGCACGGTGCAGCAGGCCTGAACGTCACCCGAAACCCCGAAAAAAGAAGCGCTTTTAATCACATTGTTCCCATGACATGTAAACGGATAAATCCCATGCACTCACAAATGTCTCCGCCTCCTTCGCAATCGATGGCCAGCGCGTCCGCGCACAATTGGCAGTAGTACGACGCGGACGCGTCGCAGGTCGTCGCCCCCGCGGGCTCGGCGGCAACGCGTGACGGGGGGGGGATCGCGGCTCGGGTGGATCGGTTTCACTGTTTAACAGCGCATACCTGGGGAAGTCGAAGGGGTCGGGAGGGAGGAGTGGGAAGAAGCTGTACGCGCGGGAGGGACGTCCGCCCCTTTAATGTTGATTTTTTTTTTTTTGCAAATACGTGAGCCATGTCGCCTGTTGTTGACGTGAAAACAACAAAAAACGATTTACGGAGAGCCACTTTGAGAGACGTCCAAGGTTTTTGAATTCTGAGTTCTGTGGTCAACATAATAATGTCTGTACCAAATATATATATATATATATATATATATATATATATTTTGCCAGTGACATCATTTGTCATTTTACAGCTTGCGTCAGGGTTGAAACGTCGCAGCACAAATGAACCCATGCTTAACAGACAGGCGTGGAAGGACAATCGGCCGCAGGGGTGGGACGTCGCCGTTGAACGTCGCGCGGGGGGGGGGGGGGGGGGGGGGGGAAGGGGGGGGGGGGCTTGGGGGCGGAAACCCCCGGCGCCTCGGAGTCCCGCCGACTCGTCATGGCCGCCGGCCACGAGCAGGAAACATGCTGTAATAATCAAATCTAACAAGGCAGCTGACCATTTCATACAAAAGTGGAACCTCCAGCGACGGCCTGGAAACCGGATTCCAATGAGGTCCCCGCCTCCGTGTCAGGACTCTTTGTCTCGTCTGGAAGGGCGCTTATCGGGCATGAATCCAACTCTTGACGCCTCCCGAGGCGCCACAATTCCTGAATGCGCGCTTCGTCGCGACGCCGGGAGCGGCAGGACGCGCTCGGAGTCCGCGTCCCGTCGTCAGCCCTGCGCCGGCCCTCCCCCGTGCGCCGCACGCGCCCAGCCTCAGTTTGCGGACGGCCCCGGGGGGGCCGGGCGCGGCAGGCGGGAGCGAGCCTGGAGCGCGTCGGACTCGGCGGCGGCGGCGGCGCCGGGGAACGTTCTGCAGTGGCGCTGCGCGTCGATGTCGGCCTCCGGCGCGGCCTCCACCGTGGGGAGGGCGGTGACATTTTCGCCGAGGGCGGCGGGAGTGTCCTTTGCGCCGCCGTCCGTCTGGTGGCGCTGTGCCGGGGGAGCGCCGCGGAAGGGGTTGCCGAGGCCCATGAGTGTGTTGGTGTAACTCAGCACGGAGGGGAGGGGGACAGAGAAGGGCGGGGGACCCGTGCCGTGCAACGACAAATCCCAGTCTTCCTCCTCCTCCTCCTCCTCTTCTTCCTCCTCCTCGTCGTCCTCGTCTTCTTCATCCTCCTCGTCCTCCTCCTCGGGGTCGATTGTTTCTAAGCTGTGCGTGCTACAGTCCGACAGCCCGCTGCAAACACTGCTGCCATCCTCGTCTTCCTCATAGGCTTCATCATCCTCCTCCTCCTCCTCCTCCTCCTCCTCTTCATCCTCCTCCTCGTCCTCATCTAGATGCGTATCTGTGTCGCCTGTGTTCTGGAGGTGCATGATGGGAATGTGCGACGTGCCACTCATCAGTGGAAACTGCAGGTTCGGCGGCTGCTGCTGCTGCTGCTGCCGGACCAAGGAGGAGTCTCCATGGAAACCGTTGCCATTGGTTACCAGCTGCTGCTGCTGCTGCTGCTGCTCGGGTTGCTGCTGCTGCTGCTCGTCACGGCTCTTCTCCAGTTCCAGCTTCATGATGGTGTGCAGGAAGTGGGTCCGCACTCGCACCGGGTTGAACTCCAGGCGTCCCGTGGCGTTGCTGCAGCCGTCTTTAGTGCAGCCACAGGGAAAGGACATGCGGTCCACCTGCAGACAGAGATAACCAATCAGTGAGCGGGTGTTAGAGCCGAGGTGAATACAGCTGCCAACCGGAGCGGCTCATGTGCTGGATATACCAAACACACACATATATATATATATGTGTGTGTGTGTGTGTGTGTGTGTGTGTGGAGATATGACACACACTGTTAGTTACTGTGCTGTGTGGCGCTCTGCCCTATTTGTTTCCCCCTCTTTAAAACAGCACCACACGCATGACATGTGAATGGTTCCGCCTCAGGACGCCACTCTTGGGTTTGTGTTCCTGTTCGCGGCCTAATGCCCCCATTTCGGCGAACTGCCATTTTGACAAATTAGGAGCTCTGGTGCTCAACACATGAACTTCAAACTCGGGTCGCAGTTGGAAGTCTCGGGCGGAAGTTACAGACAAGACAGGAACGACACTTTAGTATTATAGATGGGCCTCACCACGGTTCCATTTACCTGGCACTTAATGCCGGCCAGGCTGCACGCGCACGACTCGGGGTCACACGTCCCGCGGCACCGGCAGCCGCACTCCTCGCGCGCCACGCGCAGGTTCCGCAGCTCGTGCTTCTCCTCGACGTCGATGCGCCGGACGCCGGAGGCGCGCAGGAGGGCCCGGCGCCTCCTGGTGGTCAGCGGCTGGAGGAAGAAGTACTCGTCCACCTCCGTGTTGTCCACGTCCAGGTCGTCTTCCGAGATGTCGTCCAGCGTGAGGGCGTCCGCCTCCGCGGAGGAGACGGTGCCATTCTTTGTCAGCTGGACGGAGAAAAGAGGTAATGCGTTACACCCATTACACAATACGTACGTCAAGAGGATATTACTCAAATATAGCTTTTAGCAAAGAGCCATTTAAAGTTGGACTTGGGTGAAGAAAAAATCACTAATGCCGTATATGTGTAAGATATTGTGACGCGCACGTATACCGTAACGTGGGGACTGACGTGGAAGGCGGAGTGATATGAGTGGTGTTGATGAAGAGTCCGTAGGTACGCATGTATTACTTATGATGGAAGTCAATTAAGCTAATAAAGCTATCTCACGCGAGGTTAAAGGCAACTCCTTCACTAGCATAGACATCCTGCCATTCGTCTTATATAAGACAACACTACAATATGAACCATTTTTTAAATTCCCCCCCAAAACTACGGCGCAGTTGTTCCCACAGACTTTGAGTTTGATGGCGTTGAGCTTCTCCTCCTTCAGGTGATCCCTCAGCATGTTGCGATGGCTCCTGCTCTGCTCCGTGGCGAACTCCCGCAGGGTGAAGCGCCGCACCCCGCTGTGGCGCGGCGACATCCCCAGCGTGCTGCCGCCCTGCGTGGGCACGCTGGTGAAGCCCTGCCGCCGGTTGAAGTAGTACACGGTCACGCTCTCAAAGTGCACGTTGCGGCCCCGCAGCCGCTTGGCCTGCTGCTGGAGAGAGGCTGAAATGCGATATATAAAAAATATATATATATATATAAAAAAAAAATATTGATGATTGAGCTGCAAAACGCCATATACTCATATTACATAGCATTGTCTGTGGGGACGCTTCGCATGGTCCCCATGAGCCCGGAGGCGTCTGCTGCGTCCTCCGGGCTCATGCCCCGCCCACTCCCTCCAACACCTGCACGTCATTCGTCAACTCGAGCCTCCACCCGAGGAAGCTGCCCGCCCGCCACGTGTTCCGGCATCAGCTGCCACCTGTCACTTGGTCCCCGCCCCCACACCTCCACCTCCCTCCACCCAGCGGGCGGACCTCCCGAATTGGACCTTTTGAACTGTGAGTCGGGCCTCTCCGCGTCCGCTTCCTGAGTCTGACTCTCACTTTCAATCCCAACGGCCGTCCGTCGCCTGGCCTCACTTTTAGATCATGACGATCGATGGTCACCCTATTTCTTTTTTGACGCCCGCGCAGCTGAATTTAACGAGCGAATTGAATCATAATCGGACTGCATCATAATAGAGGAGATGTGTTTCCCCCTCAACCCCTGTCGCCACTGAGCCGGGGTGGCCGCTGAATTTGTGTTCCCCCTATTGTGTAGGCTGTGCTGCACGTGGTGTCGCGTGACACGACAACGCCACAGCACACATGTTGTGGCATATTGTCATAAAGTCTGAATGGCTGCACATCCGTCATTTCACATCCCCCCCCCCCCTGTCTGCATACATATCGCTCGTTTCTTCCAATTGTGTGAATGCGGTTTAACCCCTCATTTTCCGCAAGCTCTGCCAGCGATACCGAAATGCGTGTCGTGAGTCTCTCCAGCTCTGTGCTCATGCGCTGTCGTGTGTGGTGTTGTGCCCTCACAGTCCGGCGGCCCGGGGGCGACGGGGTGGTTCAGGCTGTCGCTGCTGTTGCCGCTGTCGCTGCAGGAGACCTCGTCGTCCTCGGAGCCCTGCAGGGAGAGGTAGGGGGGCGGGCCCTCCTCCAGCTTCCTCTTCAGAATCCCGCTCATCGCGTGGCTCCTCCCGCCGCTCACACCTGCGCAAACGGTAAGCCCCCCCCCCCATGGGAAAAGAGCACGGATGAGCACGGATGAGCACGCCGACGTACAAGATGCCGCAAAAATGGAATTGTCCTTCCCGTTTTCTGCCGTTAAATCTGCCAGCCGGTCTCTTTGCGTTCCTCCAAATCACCCGCACGTCCAAATACGTCGGGTTTTTCGAAAACTCAAACCAAACCAAACCGCGTAGCTCATGGAGAACAGTATAGTACAGACAGATAATGTTCCTACACGCCGTGTGTCAACGCCAGTGTGGCCAGCTGCGTGAGTCTATAGGGTGGTGCAGCCAATTCCGTCAAAACCAAGTCAGCACCAAATGTGCTTTTTTTTTTTTTTTTATCGAGGCATTATAAATTAGAGGTGCAAGCTCTCTGCGAAATGTGTGCCACGGGGTGATTTTGGGCGGTAATTCTTTTTGCAAAAATTCCTTTTTTATTTCTTTTTTTTTTTCCCCCCAAGACCCAATCGTTTACTTAATTAGCATCAGTTGGGATTTCCACCGCTTCACTGTCTTTAAGCCTTATGGTGACTCGTCGGTCATAGTCCGTTGTTAGGTCGAGCCGCCGTCCGCCCCTTTGGCTCCGGCCGCAGATGCGCGGCAATCGTGCCTGCTCGCCGTGGAGCCCTCGGCGGGAAAATGGCCCGAAACTTTGGGGCGTCGTCTCGGTGACGGCCTTTCGCCCCGCCGCGCGCCGTCCGGCGACCTCGCCGAACTTTTGGCACGCTTCGGGAAGGAGGGGCAAATTCGGCTTGTGGGGAAAATGGAGGGTGTAATAAAGGGAACTCCTGGCGAGAGACCGCTCGTCCACCTGAGTTCACGTCCCCTGCCGGGACGTGCGGCCTCCGCGCTTACAATTTCCGATTCGTGAGAAGAAAAAAAAAAACGGTGGAGGATTACATCATATGCAGCAAGGGCCGAATGCCGGGCCAAGCTTGTCCTCCCTGACTGGCTTTGTCTCCCCTCGCCGCCTCACCACCACCGCCGCGCGCATTTCCCTCCTCTGCCTCCTGTCCGGCGCACTTTCTTTTTTCTTTTTCATCCTACCTCATTTCCTCCGGTCATGCTCATTATGTCCCTCCTTGACTTTTTGCTCTCTCGTCCGCAGCCTCCCCCAGGTTAGCCAGACCTCCACTTCCCCGCGGCCCGTGTCGTTTTATGTTCACGGGGGGGGAAAACGAAAAAAAAACAAAACAAAACGGGGATGGCGGGAAACGCACCTGACACCTCGCGCTACCTCGCGCATCTCCGTAGGTCTCACATGTCACAGAAAGCGATGCGTTTTTGGTTTTTTTTTCGCCTCCTCCTCCTGTCCCGGAGGATGCTCCGCGCTGCTTCCCCCCATGCGGCGCTCACCCCAACCATTCCCGGATTGAGCACCGAACCTGCCTGGTGCACACACGCGCACACCTACAGCGGTACGGGACGGCTGGCGTGTCCGCCTGCATGCACAGCCTCCCACACCCCACGCGTGTCCACGTCCCAAATACGCTAACGGGGAGACGGGGGTGGGGGTGGGGGGGTGGGTGCTCTTATTGACAGATGTGGGTGATGTGTCGGCGCGGGGTGTGGGAGTCAACCTCCGGCCGCTCACTGACCTGTTTCCTCGGCTCGCCTTTGGTTTCCAGGAAGTCCTCGGCGCGCTCCTCTGCATCACACGGTGTTCACCAGCAGCAGCCAAACATCCCCATGTGTCGTGATGATGCAGTGAGCGCTGCCATGATTGCCTGCTCTCTCTCTCTCTCTCTCTCTCTCTCTCTCTCTCCCTCTCCCTCTCCCTCTCTCTCTTTCCAGCAGCCTCTGGCACTATTGTGCAGCACTGAGCCCCTCTGCCTCGGTCTATCCTATGCCTTCTCCCTTCGCACCCTCACCCTCTGGCTCGCGCCGTTTGCGCTCTCTCGCCGTCTGCCTCGCTCCTGCCGCTCTGCACCCTCCCTCCCGCTCGCTCGCTCGCTCCCTCCCTCCCTCCCTCCCTCCTTCCTCTTCCTCTCTCCTCCCTCTCCCTCCTCACAAAGACTTGTTAGCTCGAACGCTGCTGCCGGCTGGAGCGCTGGAGCTTGACTGAGGTGAAGCAAGCCCTCGGAGATCAGAAGGAGAGAGAGAGAGAGAGAGAGAGAGAGAGAGAGAGAGAGAGAGAGGGGAAGCAGGGGGTTGGTGGGGGTTGGAAAGTGAAGATTCTGCAATGGGAAATATCTTTTTATATCATCTTGAGGGGAATTATTGGCATCCACGCGAAGTATTGGGCATGGAGAGAGCGAGTTCCTGCACCTTTTCGCAGTCTGGCCTCACAGTGGTGGTTTTGGTGTGGTTGTGCATCCCCCCCGCCCCCCCCACTATGTTGTTTCTCACATTTATAATTTATTTGCAAGGGGTACTGGCGATGGCGAATTCAACGCGGACTCTTGCTTTGTGAGGCTCCTTCTTTTTTTTTCTTTTTTTTTAAAAAGCTCATTTGAATTTTAAATCCATGGCAGAGGGAAACAGATCAGAGGAAACGGAGAGAGCGATGGAAATCAATTGTTGCCCGGGGGGGGGGAAAAATATACGAAACAGGCGAAAAAAAGACACGTAGCCCATCCATTGGCTGATTATAATACGTAAAGATATCCTTTTGCGGGGCAGTGTGAGAAGTGAGGGTTTAACATTTCCAGGCTGGGTGGGGAAATGTTTGTCACGCCTTGATTTTGGTTTGTAGTTAACTATACATTCAATGATAAGATGCTCAATTCAATAAAAAAAATATATACATATATATATAAAGAGAGAGAGAGATAATTATCAGCAAATTCAAAGTGATTTTAATTAATTTTTTTAATATCAAAAATCAAATTACATTAGATGGATAGAGTCCCAAATATTCCTATCAATCCTCAGATGGCAGTAATGTGTAGGCCACTTGTTAAACTTAATCAAAATACATAAATTAAAATATTTTAAAGCCATTTTTTTTTTTTTTTTAGGCTGAGTAATGCCTGGATTGCATTTCCACCACAAACTCAAACAAGGAGGAAAAGTCATACGTCAACGTATATTGCGGTCCTGTATAGACCCTGCACAGACACGTTTGCATAAAAAAAAAATATATATATATATATTTGTAATATATATCTATGAAATACCACATTCACATGACCAAAACACCGGTCATGACACGAAGCGGGGGGGGGGGGGGGGGGGGCGACGCGGACAGTGACAACGCTTTAATGGGCGCATTTAAAATGCGCCGGAACAACAGATGAATGCCACGTGACCAGAAGCAAGCTTTCGCGACGCACGCGGTGGTTCGCCAGGCTTTTTGAAACAAGTTTTCTTTTCCAAGTGTGTTTCGCCGCCCAACCCCCACTCACGAGCCCCTAAACATTGTTGCTATAGCAATGCCAGACCCCGAGCGTTCGGTCCTCCCATTAAAGTAGCGCACGGTTGCAAAGTAACACAAAAAACAAAAAAAAAAAACGCCTCTGAAGTGCATCGGCCTTGAGTCTGCGCGGGCGAAGATGGAGTGTATCAAAGTCGTCGGGATTCATCTGTCACCGTGGTGACAGGTCCTTCCGAAAATACAGCAAGGAGGAACCAGGGATCCCTGTCGTTCGGAGAAAGGGACTCATTGCACATCGTGGCGATGCAAAGGCTTCGATTCGGCGCGGAGCGGTGTTTGAGACGCACGGGGAAATGTGAAACATTTCCGTGAGTGAAATTGAAAGCCACCGCAAAGAAGAAGAAGAAGAAGAAGGAAATAAATAAATAAATAAAAAAGCCAATGTGACGATTCATCGGTAGGCCTGAGCAAAAACATGTCTTCCGCCACTGCTGTGTTCCATAAAGAGAGAGAGAGAGAGAGAGAGAGAGAGAGAGAGAGAGAAAAAAAAAAAGGTGTCTTCAAACATACATATATTTTCGGTTTCAGTGCTGCAGCTCCGAACGGCTTTGTTTCCTCCCGGCAAGGATGGAGTGGCGACGTGCGGGAGAGGAGGGGTGATTCTTCCAATCAGCTTCCATGGCAACAGGCCACCAGAGGGAGGGAGACGGGCGTGTGCGTGCGCGTGTGTGTGTGTGTGTGTGTGTGGTGTATGCGTGTGTGTGTGTGTGTGGGTGGGTGGAGGGGGGGGGGAAGTACTCTAAGGAAGGAGCTGGAGGGGTTGTGGGGGGAGGTGGGGGGGGGGCCGGGCTGTGGCGGCTCCTAACGTTGAAGCAGGGGGAAAAGATTGGGAGAGGTCTGTTTTTCGTTTAAAATCCCAACAATGTGTCTGACGGAGGCTTTTTTTTTTTACTAAACTAACCGCCGGTGCGGATGTAATCAGGGGTTTGAGTTCCCCCCCCCCCCCCCGTCGTTAGGCAGTCAAAACCTGCGCGGTGGTCCTGCCTCCGGAGGTCAACAGAGGACGCTGCCACCGTCCGTATGTGGGTGTGTGTGTGTGTGTGTGTGTGTGTGTGTGTGTGTGTGTGTGCACGTGCTCAGCCCACACGCACACACACACCGTCGTCTGCACGACACGAGGAACACGTCGTATAAAGATCCATATTATCAGCGGATATTTTTCAATAAGCGGGGGGGGGGAGTGGGGGGAGTGGGGGGAGGACCCCAAATAGGACCAAAAAGACTAATGGCCGTAACGATGCGTTCTGTCGTTCCCTGAATGCAACGCGCAACGGTGTCGCTTGTGGTTTGTGGAGGGCGCCCAGTGCATTGCTCTGTGACGATTCTGTCCGCAGGATCTTTCGGCGTTACAACCAAAGTGCGCAAGAAGCAGGCGGACCGCGAAAGCGGCTCCGACGAAAATGAAAAAATTACGAGCAATGGAACCTGACGTGAAAGAGGAAGTGTTGGTTGCATTCATTGTTTTACCCGGAGGGGGAAAAAAAAATCCGAGGAGCCGGCACTGCGGCTGTGTAGAACAAAAAGTAGAACGCGGGATGATGACTATTATTATATATCTTTTTTTTATTATTACGAAAGCCTGTACAGATGCCTCTCTGTGAGCGCTTTATCGTCCCACTCAGACTGATCCGGGTTCGCGTTTTGACCTTCGTTTAAACGCAGATGAAACCTCGAGTGCCGCGCAGCGCCGCCTCAGCCTTTTATCGAGGCCGCGATCGAAGTGGAGCCTCTTCCTCACCCCGGAGGTTTGAGGTCCACCCGTAGACTTAGGGGGAGAGTTTCTGACGACATTGTTGTGCCTGGCGCTCGGTGAGCTGAAACGAAAGGGTCCACTGGGGGAGGGGGGGGGGGGGGGGCTTGTGATTNGGGGGGGGGGGGGGGGGGGGGGGGGGGGGGGGGGGGGGGGGGGGGGGGGGCCTTGTGCAGTGACACCGTCCTTCCTCTGTGACGTCTTTTCCTCATTCGCGAGACCATCATTAATTCCCAGCCCCTGTCCGGCTCTGCTGCCTGCTCGCCTGTAATTGTTTCCCCAGGGGCTCGCGCCAACGGCTCAGCTGTCTCGTTGCACCAGACCACAGACCTGTGTGTGTCTGTGCGTGCGTGCGTGCTTGCCCTGCAAGTGTGTCTGTGTAGGTGTGCATGTACGCGTGCGTGTTTGTGTAGGTGTGCGTGCGTGTGTCTGTGCGTGTGTGTTTGTGTCGGTGTGCATGTACGTGTGTGTGTTTGTGTAGGTGCGCGTGCGTGTGTCTGTGCGAGTGTGTCTGTGTAGGTGTGCGCGCTTGCGTGTGCGCGCGTGCGCGCGTGTGTGTGTGTTTGACGGAGTTGGAGATGGAAAGGGAGGCGGGTGTAAGGATTTTCTGGGGGATGGGGGGGTGTTGATAAATGTCACGAACTACATTCTTTCCAAATAATCTAGTCGTATTTATTATTTATACTTTGACAAAAGAGAGATTGTTTGAAGTCGCAGCCTTTTTTTTTTTTCTTTTTTTTTTTTAAATCAAGTTAAAAAATACCGGACTTTTATACAATAGTAAATATCTATTTACTGAGGTTTCTCAGATGCTGAAGAATCCAGCTCAGGCTGTGTAAGGACGTCACGGATAAAAATAGATGCCAAGGTTGTTTTTTTTTTATCATTTTCAACCATTCATGTCACTTAAATTGAAGTGAACATCTGCAAACTGCATTCACTCTCCCGCCCGCATAAAGCAAGGCTGTTATCCCGCCTGCGTCCCTCGCATAGGCTTTGTGTCGTGCGTATTTCCCTCCTTTACCCCCCCCCCCCCTTCAGCTCTAATTAACACATCAGTGATGCATGGTCGTCCTGCGTCACGTGGAATTGAGCTGCACATGAAACCAGCCAGAGATGACTGCAGGATTTGATGTAAAGCCCATGTGAAGTGTATTTAAAGGCTGTTAATGTCCTCTTCAGATAAGGGGTTTGACATCGAAATATTTGTATCAATATAAACGGAATAATTGACTTGCTCCCCGGTCTTACTAATAATTAGGATGTCCTCTCAGAAATATATAGTTTTTTTTCAGCAAATAAAAAGAAATGCATTTAGCGCTTCTCTATCCATTAACCCCTTCCGGCCGCTGGATTTAACTAAATTAGTTATGACAATGTCAAAGATCAGTCAATCAGCTTTTAGCTTACATAGGCTGCTTTTCTTATGAAACTCAGAAACATGCTGTAGACGTTACTTGTTACTTTACTGCTTCAAAAACTCCAAAAACCACCTGAATTGGATTTTTTCTTCTTTTTTTTCCTGAAATAATGACATCACTTCATCATTTTTTTAATAATCCCAGCATGTGCTTCCAGGTTGTGGCCAGCAGATGGCAGAATCGGCATAGAAAACAGAGAAGTGGCACGTCAGGGTGAGTTAAAGTGCCCAGGATCCTGCAGGGCCTTCACATAGTCACTTGTCAACCTTTGTTTTGAGATTCTAGTCCCAGCAGCCGCATGTGGCATCATTTATCTAAAGTCGTTTTTCAGGATCCGCGTCCCTGCAGGAATATCCATAAAAATGGGCGGAGTGAAATGACGTTGAAAGAAGATACACTAGAATTCACCTTTTCCATTTTGCATCGGGTCCATATTTAGAATTTTTCGGTTTTATTGCGCAAAGACGCTGCCCCCCCCCCCCCCAAAAAAGGAAAAGTAGACGGTGACTCGAGATGGTGGGCTGAGGGGCCGCTCGGGGAGCAGATGGCGTCTCCGTCTGTCCGGTCTGTTTAAGAAGAACACCGCAGGCGAAGCCCCAAGTCAAACGAGCCGACTACACAGCTCCGGATGATCTCGGCGCTTCCACAACGCATAAAGATGTAATCCCTCCTCCTTTTTTTGGTGGTGGTGGTGGTGGTGGTGGGGGGGGCGTACGGTGTGAGAAAAGTGCGGCACAATGGTCAGGACATGGCACGTGCATGTTTTTTTTTGTCGTTTTTTTAACAGGTAAATCTACCGTGAAACATCTTCACCGTTCCCTTTTCTGTGCGTAGCATTATATGGTATAACAAAGCCAGTTGTAAATCCCAATTTCCTTTTGTGTGTGTGTGTGTGTGTGTGTGTGTGTGCTCTCGCGCAGCAGGAATTGGGACTCGGGGCCTCTTTCAAAGTCCGGAGCCGAACCCAGCGAAGGTAAACACCATCATTCGTGGAGAGGAACGGTTATCTATTGACACAACACACCCCCTCCCCTCCAGGAGTGCATCCTGATGAGGTGTTTGTACAACACGCAGGAAAGTCAATGAGGCCCCCCCGCAGAGTTTGCTTATAATTAAGAGGAGGAGGGAGCTGCGGGCGCACGGCTTACCGAGGAGCAACGTAAACACAGGGAACGCCAGCACACATAGGGACGACGGTAAGACTAAAAGTCATCTCAAATATGGCGGATTAAAGCCACTTGGCTCACGCGCACTGTGTTTTTCCACGTGTTCACCTGAACAGCAATGAGGTCGAGGCTTGGTGGCCCGGAGCGGCGGCCGTAATTTGAACGCTGCCGGCCGTCGTCTCCCTGCGAGTGCCTGGGAAGGGAACAGGAAGCGGCGCAGTGCGCACGCGGCGCGTGGAGTACAGCGAGGGGTGCGTTCCTCGAGTTCATTTCCGGAGCGTCGCGCGTAAAGACCAGCCGTCGCCGTTGGTAGACGGCACCCGCGTGCACAATCAACTCAAGAACTTGCATTTATCGAGGTGCAGCCCCATTAAGCGCGCGAGCTGTGATTGGCCAGAAACACGCCCCTTGCCCCGAAGCGTAGCCTTTATGTTTAGAGTATATATATATATATATATATATATATATATATATATATGGAGCCACGGTGGCCAGACAAACATTACCGGGTGCAAGTACAGTCCGCTGCTGTAGACAAAATAAAAACGCAGACAGTTATTTCCGTCCTCTTATCTCATCAGAGGGATCACATTCCAGGCCGGCCGTCTAAATAAAAGTCATCCGGAGGCCTCGGACCGGAATTCAACGTGGGAGCACACTCGAGGCCCGCGGCATCTTTTATTCAGCAGAAGCAGGCGGGTGTGTGTTTTTTTTCCGCCCTTTCCCCCCCCCCCCCCCCCCCCGGTGGATCATGAGCGGGAAGTCTCTCCGAAGCCCCACTAGGCCTGAAATATTGTCTCGTTGTATTAAAGAAAAGCTGCTCTGGAGCTCTGTGTTCAGGGCCATTATGTTTGCCGTTACACTGAATTATAACCCTGTGTGTGCGCGCGAGCGCGCGTGTGTGTGTGTGTGCGCGCGTGTCCGTTTTCACAAGGCAACAAATCAAAGTGCGCATCATAGAAAAACAATCTTTAAGGCTCCATTACTCCCAAACAGGCTCCCTTTGTGGCCTCATGTCCTCATATTTACTCCTTTCAGTAGCTGGAATGAAAGAAAGAAAGCGTGCGGGCAAGGTCGTAGAAATTCAAAGCGACCAAATTGCATTTGCGTCTACGTATACATATATATATATATATATATATATGTTTTCATGCGCAAATGAGGAAACGCCTGTAGAGTCAGTGGCTGCGAAGGACACCGGATCCAGCAGAAAGTGACACACATAGCTCGGGCGCCCCTCTGAATAATGTATCCGCCACTGGTATAAATGGAGCGACGGCGATAGTGTGTCCTCCGGAGTACTATCGGAGGCGCACACCGTGGCTCTTCATTCATTAGGATTGGATTATCTGGATTGCCTTCCCGACTCCTCTCCCTCTCTGCACCGACGTAGCTATCGTGGCAGCGAATGAGGGGTTTTTCGGGCTCGTGTCTCCGCCGTCTCCCTCGCCACCTGATCCTGTCATTGAGCCGCCATTCGTTTCTCGGCGTCCGCTGTCCGGCGGCTTTTAGTCTCCTCTCCATCAGTACAAATAATAATAACAATAATTAAAAAATCAAAATCAAAATAACCCGAACCCCAGCTCCTCAAGGCTCAAACGGCGTGGCGCAGCGCGGCGAGGAGTCCACTTTTTAAGTGTGAGTGGAGGAGAGAGGAACAGCTGAAATGTGAAGAGGAAGCAGAGCTAATGTGTGAGCTAATTTCCCGTTTGGTGCCCGGACCAAGTTCAGGAAAACACTCCTTAGGAAGTGGCGGAGTGGCTGGTGAAAAAGGGAACAATATGTATTAGTCATCGTGGCTGCGGGGCAGGCCAGCGGGGTTTGGTTGTCGTGGGCCTGCATTCATTCTATCAGGAATAATGAGCCTCCCTACCCGCCCAGACCTGGTGTTACGGAGAGGATGGGTGAGGGAAATGGGGGTGGGGGGGTAGAGGCCGTTAAGCCGTTTCCCGAGAGCCCAAAGGAGTTCACTCCTCACCGAAGCGATGGAAAAGCAAACATTTTGTGGCGGGTGACTTCCTCTGTGTCTGGGGATCCCACAGGCCTTAAATATCACCAAAGCTTTTTATGTGTTAACTCGTGTTTTGCCACGAAGGGCTCTTGTATATTTCATAAGGTGAAAAAAAAAATCTAGTAGATGGTAAAGTAAATATTTTATGATTCATACACGGTGTCGGGCAGGTCATTTTTACATATTAATTATTATACTCGAAAGGGCCGAATATCAATATTTAAATGTTAATATTTAATTTCGCGGACATCAACGACTCTTTTCTACTTCTTTAATATTGAAATATGTTTTGCTATTATTCCTCAGAGGTGACGGTCGAGACGTAGGTTTGCCCAGGAAGCGGCGGTTGAAAGGACCAATCAAATTTCGATCTGCAGTGGGTGGGACTAAGCACAATTTCCGGTGACCCCACCATGGCAACTTCCTGAAAGGGATTAGCTTCATTATCGCGTCTGGCTTGAAGCCGTCAGGCCACGCCGAGACATAAGGATGGACGACCAGGTGAGAGGACACACACACACACAGCAGGCCAGAGGTCACGCCGATGGGTCAAATAGCAGAATGCACCTGGTTGTGTTGTGACATGATACATATATAATTGCAGCAGTGTATATATATATAATTGCAGCAGTGCAATTATATATGTATATATATACATATATAATTGCAGCAGTGTTCCCTGAGAGTGACATGTTTTTTATAGTCGTTCTTTGCAACAAACAGGAAGTCGAGTTGATTCATTTATCACTTTGACATGTGCTTTGAACAGATGCCAAGACCGGGAAAAAAAAAAGAAGAGTCTAACTATCAGTTGTGAATTATTAGTACGTTGGCAGCGTGATATGAAGAAAGGAATTAGGACTGGTTCCCCTCAACAAATGGCCAAGAGGATTTATCGATCACACATTTATATTAATTGCTTTTAAAAACTTTTAACGACTGGCTTTGAAGCCCTCGTACCATCACCAGAAATCCAAGAGCTTATGTGGACCATAAACTAACCGCCACTATTGTCTCGTGGAGTTTTTTTTCGTCACAACTTTGTTGTCAAAAAGTTGCAGGTAGTGTGCGTGTGCGTGTGCGTGTGTGTGAGATAAAAACAAATTTTTATTTGGCAGAAAAGCACTGGGAAGGCACTTTATCAAAAATAGTGCACAAATATTTCCCTCTCTTTGACAACAACGAAAAAAAAACTCCGCTGATTTATTGATTCATTGAGCCACTTCTCTCTTTTTTTTTGAAGACATTAAATCTTAAAAAAAAATATATATATATATATTTACCGACATATTCTATCTTCCAAATGATTCATGTATCCTTTGACTTTCAACACCAGGGAACCAACAGTGCGTCTCTTCAAACACGTTGCCGCCTGCGGTATTTTCATCGTTCATCATATATTATGAGATCATCTGTTTTATTTGTTAAAGTATCTGTAAAGTAATCGCTCGTTCAAGCTTCTGATGAAGTGCAGTGGTCGGGTCGCACATCTTTTATCTCAATTTGCTGCTCTGAGCCCGCATGTGAGTTGACATACAGTAGGTTTCTGTGTGTGCGTGTGTGCCTGTGTGCGTGTGTGTGAGAGTGAGTAATTACAGGGCAGAGGGAGAATGGAAAATACTTTTCCCTGTGAACTTTTTCTTTTCTCTCCTCCTCTTTCCTCCAGCCGTGCGGTGTGCCTGCACAGCCCGGAGAGCCTGACAGACGGAGAGGAGGAAAGCCCCGACCAGATCTCCATCTATATTCCTCACCCTCCGAAAGCGCGACTTTTTCCTCCCCGACATCCTCACCCCCCCTTGCCCCCCGTCCAGGGTCACCTCGCCCAATAGACTTCCCCTCCGAGCCACGGCCCCGGAGGGAAGACGGTGGGGGGGGAAGGTGAGATACGGTTTCTGGACAACAATGGAAACTCAATCAGGAAATGGAGAGGAGGAGGCGGCGGCGGCGGTGTGGGCGACCTCGGGCTGCGTTACCCATAGCGCTCCGGGGCCACAGGCGGAGGCATCGGACGATCCGGTGCTCCGCGAGGACCTGCGGC
>JAFBJU010026066.1:49886-72386 GCA_016785305.1 Colistium nudipinnis | reverse complement strand
GATGGATTCCCAAGCGCTCGCTCGGCCGGGGCCGAAAGACCCCACCGCGCGGGGGCGGTGGGGGACGCGGCGACGCCGACGGGACGCTCCGCTTTTCCGGCAACTGCGGATGTGGCGGTGATGGAACGATTTATCTCCAGTGGAAAGTTCCCCCCCCCCCGCTTCTGTAGCCGGCTGATCCTCCAGGGATGCCCGGCTTTTTTTTTTTTTTTTTTTTTTACAGCATCTGTCTGACCTTCTGGTCGTGACTGTGCACACGGGGGGGAGGAAACAACACATGCATGCCGCTGCATGACACAGATTAGGTGCCCTGTGCTCAAGGGTCACATCTGATCATGCGGTTGGGGCCCCACCCCCGATCCTCCGAAGCGCACATGCACAGATTGTCATTTAAAAAAAAATAAAATTAAGAATAAACGTCTTTTTTGACGTAGAAAATATGCACGAAAACAGGCCACCCGTGACGAATGTTGGGTATTTGCACGAGGAAAAACTTTACATCACCAGCTGCCGGGTCATTAAAGTTGCATGAGCACAAATGAGCGCTGACGCAATGGCAATCCTTCCAATACCCACGGCCCGAGTTGGCGCCGGCTCGTGCTGCGACGGCCGACGCCGGCCAGCAGGCGGCAGCGTGGCATCTGCGAGGCGGGGCGTGCGCAGAGGGGCCCCCCCCCCGTTCGCGACGGCCTCGGTGAATGAGAGGCGAGGAGCAGGCGTCGACGTTTATTTCTCGACGGTGCGGCGTTTGATTTCAGTAAATGGAATAAAGTCAGTCGCACATGGTTTGCCACGGGACAAAAGTGTTCCCCCCCCCCCCCCCCCCCCCCCCAGGGCGCCCCCCCCCCCCCCCCCCCCCAAGTCAGCAGTAGGTCAATTCCAGACGTCAAGTGGGGCGGCGTACGCAAAGTTCATTCTGATCCTTCGGCAGGTCACTTTGAAGTGAGTCTTTAGCATTTGGATAAATGCTGGTTGACTTAAAACAGCTCCAGAAGTGACTGTACTTCCTTTCTATGGCTTTTCCGGCTAATTGTGGGCCGTTTCTCATAAAAAAATAAAAAAATTAAAATTAAAAAAATTAAAGACAACACAATGAATCAACATGCAGCCCTGTTAAAGCACTAAAAGCCACAACGTGTCCCCCCCAGGAAATCGATCCGGAGTCGGCGAGGGACGCCGGCGTCCCTCGTCGGGTTCCTTGGACCTCATAAAAAATAAATAAAAAAATCCATTAACTTTGAACCTTTCGTCTCACTTTGGCAGATTCAAATCTTTTAATGGCGCTGGCAGCGGAGCCGCGGGTGACGCGTCGCTATTCTGCGACGTGACGACGGCGGCGGCGCCTTGCTGCCTCCCGCTTCGGCCCTCGGAATAGACGCGCGCGGCAGGTTCAGCGGCTTGCCGGGAAACTCCCCGCTTCAGTCGGCGCCGTTGGGATAAGTCGTCCGTCCGCCGGCTGCTATTTTAGCGCGCGGATGTGGCAAATGGACAAACAAACAAACACAGCCCCCCTGTCGGCGCCTGTTAAGGCGGCCCTTTTATTTTTCCGAGGGCACTCGTGGTGGTGTGCGCGTAGTCACTGTAACGCGTGATAATCAATTATCCGTTGCCGGGGTAATGAATGCATCTCTCTCTTCTTTTGGTTATTTATGTCAAATAAGGTGTTCTTTAAAATCGAGTTCTCATCGTACAATCGTTGGCCTGTCAGAGGATTTTACAGTTTAGCGTTTTTAGCCGCCTTCCTGTTCCGCCAACCGGAAGACTCGAGGTTACGCGACCCGATATTTGGAATTCATTCATTGCAATATTCCTCCGTCCACACTTTATAGTTTGTTTCCAAGATACTCCCCGGGGAAATCATCCGGAAAGATATCGACCTACCAAAATAATTCATTACCCCCAATCTCGTGACACCCCTTCCCACAGTCGCTTGGATACTTTATTTACAACCTCCAACCTCTCGGTAGTGCTGGGGGGGGGAATAAAATAAAAAAATATATATCAGGGACTCATCAAAGTCACGATGAATTATCATCCGGCAACCACGAATCTTTAAATATTCATGGCGACCCATCCAACTGCTGGGATATTTCAGTCCCCGACGGCCATGGTGGACCAAGGCCCGGGTCACTTCTGATTTTATATATAAACGATATTCTAAGGTGACATGAAGTCTGTCCACCTGCACGCGCTCGTATTACACACTCCTCTAATTATAGAGCCAAATCCCCCGCTATCTCACCCGGGCCCGCAGTGTGTCGGCCGACGATTCGGTGTGTATTTGGAGTAGGGCTGAAAACGGAGCCCTCTCGGAGTCGCTCAGGTATAAATAGTGGCGCCCGGTGACGCGGGCGAGCACGGAGCCTGATGAAAGAGACTGAAATACGATTTGCATTCCCGCGAGCACAACGCCATACAGTGGGGGAGGGTGGTGGTGGGGGGGGGGGTTTGAAGGAAAAATGCAATCATTTGTATGTTAACATGAGTGTGTAGAAGTTGACTTTGATATATCTCATCACGACCATAGTACTGTGTGATTTTATTTTTCTGGAACGGACCCGTTTTCCTTCGTCAGCGGCGTTCCGATTGCCGCCCCTCGACTCGTGAAGAGCGCCGCCAGAGTGGACGGACAAATTCCCAGACGCCCACTGACGACGAACGGTCCAGTTCTTTTGGCTCCCTTTTCCCAAGAGCGGAAATAGTCCCAAATTGAAAAAAAAAAAAAAAAAAAGCAAAAATAAATGCTGCCGGTGCACTCCAGTACCCTCTGGCCCTGCCGTGGCAAAACTGCCCTCGCGAAGGAGAGCCAGTGAGGTTAAAAATAGCAGCGGGGGGGTCGGTAATGACCTCCAAGCGCTCGAGTGACGCCGCTCGGGGGGCCAGCTGCGGGCAGCTGTGGTCGTTCCCAAGTGCGGGTCTCTGGGGATCAAACTGTATTTGGTTTCAGTCTGTCTCGGTTTGATTTTAAGGTGCCCCGATTTTGGGAACGTGGCCCAAAAAAACCATATAAAGTATGTGGATGTCAAATTTCTTTTTTTAATCACGGACGGTAGATTTTTTTTTATTTTTTATTTACATTTTTTTGTTTTTAAATGATCCAAATCTATTTCGAGAACTTGGAAAGTTTTGCTCTACCGTCTTCTGCGTTTTTTGGAATTGCGCTACCGCACAGTACGCTGGTTGTCCGCCAGCCCCGTGAAAGTGTGGGGAGGGGGGGGGGCGGGACAAAGAAAAAAAAAAAAAAAAAGGGAAGGACTGCTCATCAAGCAGGATACACGGGAGGAGGATTTGACAGGACAGCGCCGCAGCTGCCGCTGCGGAGGGAGAAGTCTTGACTAAATGTTGCATCACGTCTCCAAAAGAAGGGGGTGGAAAGAAAAAAAAAAAAAAAAACTCCACACGTCCTCTTTCACCAGCACTGCATGGGATGAAACGACATCCACCAAGATTTGAAGTGCAAAAATGGTGCCGAAAAAAAAAAAAAAAAAAAAAAAAACTGCCTCAGAGGAAAACAAAAAGTTCTGTGTCCTCAGCTTTCTTTTTTTTCCCTCACACTGGCCTGGCCTCAAACGTCAAGACCGGCCTGCTTTGTTTGCCTGGGGCCCTGCGTGTGAACCGCGCGTTCCCATTGGCTCGGCCCGGTTGCACTGTGCGCCTCAAATCCAATTCTTCTCACTGTCTGCATTGCATCGAAATGGCCTGCACCCATTTAGATGATTATTTTTTTTCTATATTCTTCTTTCTGCCCACCCTCTTTTGCGATACGACGCTAACCTCCGGGGAACGAACCCAGCCCCTCGCTCGGACGCTAATGCAGTCGCGCGCTCGCCTCGTGGGTCGCTCCGCCGGGAATAAACGCAGCCCGCAGAGGTTGAGGCCTGGCCGCGCACAGCCGGCCGCAACCAACGGAGCAGAACGCGGAGGTTCTCGGCTCACACGACCCACACGACCCACCGCGCCAATCGAACCCAACTTCAATGCCACAGTGTGAGGGAAAATAATCGCCTGCCTTTCGACGCGTTCCAATTCTGTCCAAATAATTCCCGATTTTTAAGAATGAAAATCCTTTCGTATCCAGCGCCCTTGGAATCGCTCCTTTCGTGACGTGAAGTTGCAGTCTCCAAAGTAGGCATTTCAACATCCGTCCTCCTCCCGGGCCTTGCCAAGGCCTCTTCAGCGCCACAGTGGACATTTTACAACTGGTTTTCCTGGCCGGCGCTGGAATCCCCGTGACTAGTAACCTTAATGTGTGAAATCAGTGAAGGGGGCTCTTTAGTGGCGGTGTCTGTAATTGCCAACAGGACCCCGGCATCCCTCTATTATACAGAATAATTGAGTTTATTATGGGAGCTCTGAAATTGCGTGAGGGACTACTTAAGCTTTTAAGACTGCGTGATGTGATTATTGCCCTTTGTGAGAGAAGAAAAAAAAAATAAAAATCAACCCGCGACTGGTTAGATCAGCTGTTGATAAATGCAGGTTATTGGTGCGTGGGATGACGGTTGATTTCAGGGCTTTTCCTCGTTCCCCATCTCCACCCCCTTCATCATGGGACAAATGTCTTCTGTGTGTTTACGGTTGAACTGTCCCCTTTTGTTCCTGATTCCACTTGGAAAATATTTATGAAGCCTACACTTAAGACGAGCGTTGTGTCCTTACAGGTCTCAATTAAGGCTGATTGGAAAACGGGCCATTTAAACGTATTACGTGTCAGTTGTGCAATTGTGTTGTGCGCGTGTGTGTGTAACTTCAACCTAATTTGCATGTCATATGAAGCACTCGCGGAGCCGCTTGCTCCGCGATGCAGAGCCGCAGTAGCGGCAAAACAAATTCGTAATCCAGCCCTCTAAATATCCAACCTGATCCTTTTGGAGGAAAACGGTCGAGCGGTGTCCGTTCGGGGGGCCCCGCCGCTCGCCAGTCGCGGAGGGGGTCGGGGGGGCCTGTCTTGGGGAAAGCACTCCAAAGCCTCCGGTTGCCTCCGCCAGGCCCAGCGCGGCGTTTACCGCTGCTTGAGCCTGGTGAGTCATGTTGGAGAGCGGGGGAGCACTCGTGTGCTACGCCAACCAACGCGTGATGCCGCTTTCACAGCCAGCTGCACTCCATCCAAGAGCTGTCGGGGTGGGGGGGGCTGGGGGGGCCTGAACCAACCGTATGTGTAAACGCGCAGTGTCCGCGTCCACACGGTTTCACTTATGCGCGCGGTATGCAGGGCGGAAGTAATCCCTAAACTGGAAGTGCCCAAACTGTTAGTCATGTGTGAGTGGCTTTCCTTTGTCGCCGGGGCCCTTTCAGTAACACCTTTTAGTGTTCTATTGCCACTTAACAAGGCGGCGCGTTGGCGCCTTAGTCCGCACGGCAGGGACTCGCCATCCAGAAGGCTCTGGCACCTTCCCCGGTGGAAGGAGTGGGGGGAAAAGTCCCCAAATAAGCTCTCGAATGTGTTTAAGGAGCACATTGCGCCGAGGGGACAGGCGCTCTCCGGCGCGATGTCACATCCAATACTGAACCCGCGGACCTTATCGATTTGCGACCGGAGCAATTTCCGAGTTACTTGGAGCCAAAGTAGTCCGGAGGAGGACGAGGAGAGCCGCGTACCGGCACTGTAGTGACCTGTATTCGGGGCTCCTCGGAACCGCAGCCATTTGCTTTAAAAACTCTTATCAAGGCCGTAGCCTGGTGTGACTAACCAGCACGCAACGCCGCACATTCTCGACGCACACCATTCAGATAGACGGTTTGCGTCCTGAACCCGGACGTTCTCTCACCCAGCACTCTCTCGCTCTCTCCTGTGGGCTGAGAAAAAAACCAAAACCGTACGGCTCAATTCTTCCTCACCCGACTTCTGAGACGGACATTTTCTGAACAGCAGATTGACACGGGAGGGGACGGGGGGGGCGGACAGACGGAGGGCAGCTCTCCACCGAGGCCCTCCGTGCGCCGCGGCGTGTCATTAAAGTCCTCCCTGTGCGGGCCTGGCTTGTCAGAGGACGACAATGTCAGCAGCTGATATGAGACAATTAGCGGGAAATTGGAAAGTCCCCGCGTGTGATCCCTGCTCTGGCGATGTCCTCCTTCTCGTTGGCGCCGATATGTGTAGATTGGCCCCAACTGGGCTACCAGCGCGTCCCCCCCGTTGCCATGGGTCGCACCCTGGCGGGTGCGGACTGGCATCTCGCACACCATGAATTTCATTAGCGTGGCGAATTAAAACAAAAAAACAAAAAAAAACAAAAAAAGAGAGAGAAACGATCCGATGATTTATGTGTTTGTCCTTTCTCTCCCTCCCTTTCACAGGGGATTGTATCGCGTGACAGGCCCGAACATTTAGACAGATTTCACCAAGCGCTGTCCCTTATTAACACTGTCAGTCTGTCGGAAACCCAAACCCACGCACGGCACCCAGCTTCCTGCGCGGCGCCCTGCGCCAAAGGGAGCGTATGGCGCGGCGACTGAGAGCTCGATAGCGCTCGCTGACGGCCGCGTGACACGCTGCTGCTGTTCGCCTGCTTGTTCGATTTCTCGCCATGGATAATTGCAGTACTCGCCTCGGGGGGGGGGGGGGGGGGGGGGGGCATTCCTGGCCCCCCCGCCTCGCCGGGGGGGGGGGGGGGGGGGGGGGGCGGGGCATTCCTGTGCTACACGCCAAACTTTTTAAGGACGGTGCAGTGTTAGGACCGCCTAATCTGATCAGTGACGATGGGGTTTCCCGGTGGGACCGCACTCAAATTAAAGCTCCCAAATAATAAGGGGAGGGGGGGGGGGGGGGGGGGGGGGGGGGGGTCAATTAGGGGGCCATTCTTCCGCCGCCACCCCATTGTGTGAATGTGCCGTGTTTTTCCACAGCCGGTCCTAATTTTTCGAAGGAATGCGCTCCGGATTGAAATCCGCCGTCGCTGATGCAATTCCCTTGTCCCGCGAAGCTCCGTGTCCTCGTTTGGGCTTTGCAGTTTTTCTTTCATCGCTGCCGACATCGCCCGGGCCTCCCTCGTGGAGAGTTGCTGTTTTTGCTTCTTCTCTGCTTTTGGGGGGGAAAAAAAAAAAATCAAGACACGGAAAAAAAACAAAAAAAGAACAACAATTTGTGCGGCATGGTGTCATCGGCTCGAAAAAAAACCCGAACGCATCTCTTTTTGCCATTGACGCGGATAGCTCGGGGGCCCATTGCCATCTTAATCTATTTTCGAGCAACCCGCCCACGCGCCACTCTCCAAATCCCGAGTTGTGTCGCGATGACGTTCGGAAGAGCAACGCGACTGCGAAGGGCGATACTGTCGCCAAAGCAATGGCGATTTGACAAATTGCGTCTCTATGAGGACTGTGTTTTCGTCTCCCCGAAATTTCCGGTCGACGCCTCCAGCAGAGAGGAGGCCGGCGCCTCGCCAGGCGCCTGCGCGTGCCGCGCCTTTTGGTTTCGTCGCCTCGGCAATTTGTTGCACGTTTGCCGTCGCTCCGGCGCGTCACCGGGCAAGAAGTGGACACAAAAATATATATACACAAAAAAAACAAAAAAAACACTAGGGGAACACATTTGATTTGCAAATGAGAGCGCACACCGGCACATTTGCAGAGCGCGCGCACGCCTCCGTATGAACGCGCGTGTTTGTTCCCCTTGCAGGGATGACTCGCAACAAAAGAGGCGTGTGGTCGACTTCATTTTGCCATGGCGACACCGACAATCGCGCAGGCTCGCGAGGGACGCCCCCCCCCCCCCCCCCGCAAAAGTGACGCAACGTCCGATGTGCTCGAACACTTGACCGGGAGGGGGAGGGGCGGCTTTGACCAGTCTGTCAAACAAACGGCCGGGGCTGCAGGATGGCAAGGGCAATGTTTTGTCCCATTTGTCCTGCCAGATAACCGTTTGGCAGAAAAGCAGCTTTTGAACGCTAGATTGTTCCCGGCCAGATAAGGCCGCGTCCCTGGCAGCTTTTTGAAGGCGAAAGCTCGGGGGAGACCCCCGCTGGATATTCCGCTCCCCTTCCTGTGATAGCAACACGGCGGTGGCTCGGACCGGTTTGTTTTTCCACTGACGCTGATAAAAGCCTTCACCCCGACGGGGAGTACAGCGCGAGGCACAGAACTCCGAAAATACATATATATATATATTTTTTTTTTTGACCCGGCACAGATCGCAAGCGTACTCCTGAAGGTGGTCGGCCCCTCGAGCGTGACCGAAAAAACCGGAATCAGGCTCTTTCGCGGCGACCTCCAAATCTCAACGCGGCGCGTCCCTGAAACGGGAGCTGGCCCACGTTCCCCGGGCGTTCCCGCTGTCCTGGCGAGTTGTTCGGCGACGGCATAATCCGTCAGGCCGCTTGAGTGACAGCGGGGGACTTTGCAAAGCCCCCCGCGTTTAAATAGAGCAGCGCACAACTGCGGCGTACAAGTCCCTTTTTGTAAATAGGCACGTGCGCTCCTCTCACGTTACACCCCCAGAACAACCGCGACGGCTTTATTGTGAATGGATTGCCGTTTACTCTGCTTTATAAATGTATTCTAATCATATATATATATATATATATATGTAGCTATGTATTCATATTTACTGTGTATTTGTTTCTGGCTGATTAAACTTGTTAGACAGGTTAAGCCCAAGATAATTTTGCAAAGTGGGCAAAGGCTGCCAACTGGAGGTGGATTTGCCAGAGCCCTGTTTTTTTTTCTTTTTTCTCTCTAATTCATCTCCTCCCAGGTTTGCCTGCCAAATGATGATGTCTTTATAATTTTCCCGTCCCGAGGCGACACGTCGCCTCTTTGCTTCCCGTCGCTTTCAGATTCCATTCGCTCAGCAGCCGTTGCGGCCGGCAAATTAGATCCAACGCGATGGCTGACGTTGTGGGGGGGGAAGAAGCCACGTTTGTAGTCCGTGTCGTGACCTCCTCCTGACCGCGACTGGCAAAGCCCACCGTGAGCTCATTTTCGGTGGCTCTCACTAAATCAGCTCCGAGACCTCGCGGGGCCCCGTTGGTTGCAGGACCCCGGCTGACTCCGGGGGTTAAATTTAGACTTGAAGTTGCTGCCGCCCGACAGCGAAGGCCAAGGTTCAGCCGGCGCGGCTCGTTTGCATTCACCGTATCAATCCTTCAATGGGACACCTCACTGACCCCCGCGCGGTCGCCTTAACCCCCGCTCACTTTGCATGCGGTCTAATTTGCGCAAATACGCGCCAGGGAAGGGAGAGGTGCGCGCGGCGCGGCGCCTACACCGCGTGGCTTTTCAGGTGTTATCACAGGCAATGACATGATGCACCGCTCCGACACACCTGGGTCTTCCGTGGATTTAGAGAGACGCAGTTGCCGTGTTTGCATCCAGCGTCCGTGTTGTTTACACAGCCATTACACGACCGAAGCGCAAAACATGGTCTGCGCTCAGCGGAGCATTATTCTGCGTTGGTGAAAAAGCCGCCATTATAATAACCATCCACCCGTTGCTCGTGTATTCAGTCTTTCTTCCACCCTGCACTGAGCGGGGCCAGATTGCGCCCAGGTTTGTGCCGGCCACCACATGCACCTTAAAAAAAAAAAAAGGTGCAAATTTCTGGTTATAAATCTGGTTATCGACCACTTACCGTAACAAAAAACCAAAAAAGACGCCGACTACATGTAGCACTCAATTTCCTGAAAGGGCTTTTTTTTTATTTTCCAACCCACTTGAGGGTGGACTCACTCCAGCCCGTCCAATTGAGAATATTGTCAGGCCCCCCCCCCCGTTCATCAAGTATTCCGCGGGAGTGCGTTTATTTTCTCCACTTCAGAAGCAGGAAATCCATGTGCAATTTCAGTGGGATTATCAGCGGAGTGCAGCTCCTCCACGCGAACCGCGCGCCTCAAAAACGTGAGCTCAGTGAACGGTCGTGATTGCCTCCTAACAGTGTGGAGAGAATTGAAAAACAATTCCTGCAGGGTTTGCGTCGGCCAAAGTCTGTCTTGTGTTGCCGAGAAGGATGCAGGTTTAAAAAAAAAAAAAAAAAAAAAGAGTGAACGAAAGACCCCGGGCAGACCGGACGCAAACAAAAGGTCACCGGTTGAAAGGAGGGACCTTTGCCTTTGCTCAAGGGCAACATATGTCCAAGAAAAATGTCTAAAAAGAAAAAAAAAAAAGAGAGAGAGAAAGAGGAAAATAAACGAAAAATGAACAGAGGGAAAAAAAAAAGGAAAAGAAAGCGAGCCTATGGGTATTATTTCTATTTCTTCCAACCTATGCTCCCCACCAATCGATGACCTGCTTAAGTGTTTCTTCATCATATAATGTTTCCTGCTCAATGTTCCGGGGGGCCTCTGTGCAGAAGGCACTGAGCTCAATTCTCTCGGGTTCGCATATGTTGCCGTGGCTTACTGTTGGGATGGGGATGTGCAATTTCAGTGGGATTATCAGCGGAGTGCAGCTCCTCCACGCGAACCGCGCGCCTCAAAAACGTGAGCTCAGTGAACGGTCGTGATTGCCTCCTAACAATGTGGAGGGAATTGAAAAACAATTCCTGCAGGGTTTGCGTCGGCCAAAGTCTGTCTTGTGTTGCCGAGAAGGATGCAGGTTTAAAAAAAAAAAAAAAAAAAAGAGTGAACGAAAGACCCCGGGCAGACCGGACGCCAACAAAAGGTCACCGGTTGAAAGGAGGGACCTTTGCCTTTGCTCAAGGGCAACATATGTCCAAGAAAAATGTCTAAAAAGAAAAAAAAAAAAAGAGAGAGAAAGAGGAAAATAAACGAAAAATGAACAGAGGGAAAGAAAAAAAAAAAAAAAGGAAAAGAAAGCAAGCCTATGGGTATTATTTCTATTTCTTCCAACCCTATGCTCCCCACCAATCGATGACCTGCTTAAGTGTTTCTTCATCATATAATGTTTCCTGCTCAATGTTTCCGGGGGCCTCTGTGCAGAAGGCACTGAGCTCAATTCTCTCGGGTTCGCATATGTTGCCGTGGCTTACTGTTGGGATGGGGGGGGGGGGCGACAAAGGGGAAGTCCTATTGATCACAGGCATTTAGTGCACCTAATTGGTTTTTAGATGGCGCAGTGCTTTCATTCCAGGTAAGGTAATCTTAACTCCCCTCTGGAAACTTCGATCGGCTCCTGTAGTCAATAAATGTGCCTTCCCAGGCCCATTTTTTAGCATATGGAACAGTTTCCCCCCCCCCCCCCCCCCCCCCCCCCCCCGAGTCATTTATCGATAATGCACGCAGGCTTTTAACTTTTATTCCTATCTATTTCAAACTCATTTTTTTAAAATGTTTCACGTAATCATGGCTTCGTCGTTTTCCTGCCAGGGGTCAGGTAAGAAGACGGCTCGCGTATCCGCGCAAAGCTAAATATGGAGCGTGGAGAAGCCAGCGGCAGGCTTACCCTAGCGCGCAAATAGAAAGGAGGGTATAAACAACGCGTGAATGAGCTCGCCGGTGCCGGAGCTCGCAGAGGGTCATGCAGAAAAAATGCAGATGGTTATAAATGATCCCAGAGACACAGGACATCCTCAAAGAGACTCAATTGGTGCAAAGTGACGCGAGGTGGCTCTAAATAAACCCAGCGTGATGAGCATAATGACCTTGTGTGTTTCAGAGGTGCGTGTCCCAGACTTTTATTTGTCTGGGATTAGGGGGCCCCCCGAAATATCTCGCATGTCCTCTGAGGCCTCGCCGCAGAGCGGTTTCACAATGGCTCAGGGGCCTTTTCTTGCCCAACAGTGGCCGACTTCGCGCCCCGCTTGTCGAGAAACTGATTCACCACGTTACTGCCCCTGAAAAAACACCGCTTTTTCCTTGGTAAATGGATGGATTGTGTGAACTCAACGCGCCGTAGGGGTTTTCGTTTTTGGACTACGCCAGGTTCTTGCTCCCGGTCTTTTTTTTTTTTTTTTTTTTTTTTTTTTAACACAGTGCGCATGCACGGGACAAACATTGATCCCCCGACTGTCAGCAACCTTGTGAATAATAAGCATGTTTGTCCCTGAAGCGTGGCCATCTGTGCGCGATACGTTACCTTGTTGTGTTAACATGTCATTGAACGGTATGGAGGGTTTTGCGCGTGCTCTTAAAATGCCGTGATATTTATCGCGCTAAATCGGGGGCCGTGTAATTCCAAATGCCAAACGTGAATGATGGATTTGCCGTCGCTCCGTCGGCTCGCAGCGCCAGGACGTCACCGTCCCAGACTGCCGTGACATAGGGTCCAGGGGCACGCGGGGGTACCTTGATACTGGAGACGAAAAAAAAAAAAGAGTGAGAGAGCCAACCCACTTCCGCCGTGCTTGCTCCCCCTCCCCGGGTCCATCCTATTTTTTACGAAGGGGAACTTCTAAAATAAAATCAGCTGTCACTCGATCCCCGGGCCTCACTCGCTGCTGGAGCTGGTCTCCGAGCCTCGCTGTCCGTCTGCCCCCGTCCCCGTCCGGGATTTGCTCTCTGCGTTGCGTTGAAGCTTGGCCCCTGAGCCCCTTTCTTTCTTTTTCGTTTTTTCTTTTTTTTCCTGGCACTCCAAGGCCTATAGACAATTCTGTTGGATTCTACTTTTTTTTTTTTTTTTCCTCTGAACGTAAAGAGCGAACCACGCGCTTAAAGAAGGTAAGAGACGCACGCGCGGGGACGGACGAGATTTGAGGACAGACCCTGTTCAATGAGCGGGAAGCTGGTGACGGCGGACTGGTCTTTGGAAGACGTCCGTCAACCGAGCATGAATTAGGCGCGTTACATGTCCAAATTCGGGTGTAAAATCAGGAATGAGATCCCGCGGAGGAGGAGTCGCATTGTGCCGAGGAGATCGAGATCGAGAACGAGCTTCACACGCAGCGGATGGGATCCCGCAGTGGGTTTCGCGCGTCGTCGTAAAAAACATGCGCGGCCGCTTCCCTCCGCTACATGCCGAACCAGCGGCGGACCCGATGTGGAATATTCTTGAAGGCCTTGCATAATCGGGGGGGGGGGGGGGGGAGTACCTAGCCCGGCATAAGGAAGCCCTCCCGGGGGCTATCGGTGCTCCGCGTCGCGAAAAAGCCACCGTGATCGATTTGACGGCTCAATTATCGCGACCCGCTTCGCTTTGCGCGGTGAGGAAGAAATCGCTGCCTCCGTGGCTGACATTTCTATTAGCGCGTCCGTCTGTGTTTTTTTTGTTTCTTTTTTGGAGCGTGCTGAACGGGAAATCGGGGTGGCTTCGGACTTGCGGGCCGGAGAGGTGGGCGGACGCCTCTGCCATGACGAGGCGGCCTCCGCTCCACGCACGACCTGGAAGGCCTCGATTTAACTGTGCGCTGCGGCGTCACACAGCCTTCCCAGGCGTACTTCAGCTCTTTAGTTAGTCTTTTTTTTTTTTTTTTTTCATTCTTGGATACGTGCCCCTCGGCTGTCTCTCTCTCTCTCTCTCTCTCTCTCTCTCTGTCTCTCTCTCTCTCTCGCCGGTGATGGCCTCATCTCTCATTGCGCCCACACAGACGGCAGCAGCAGCAGGAGGCGGCGGCGGCGGTGACGGGTCGATGGTCCGTGGCCGGGCTCAATATAGCCACCGAGTCGTGCATACCGGCAGCGGCGTGACCTCCCCTGTTGACTTTTTCTTGGCCTCCCCCCCCCCCCCACCCCCAAACTGGCACCCACACCGGCGGCTCTGCTGTGGAATTACAGAGATAGGGAGCCCTGATACTCTGAGAGGACGGAAACGGTGGCCAGTGCGGGGGGTTACACTCTGGCCACCGAACACCAAAAAGGACCCCGGCCGATTTTGGCATCTAAAGACTGTATTGTTGTTCAACTGTGTTTTTAAGCAGTGAGGCGGTTTGTTACGAATGCTTATTTAACCTTATTTGTGGGCGACGGTAACAATGAGTGGCGGCGGTTGTAGAGGAAATCGTGTGAATGTCGATATTCATAACGATTGCGTTTTTGGCTCTATTTGATTATTTCATTTCATTTCTATTATTCCCCCCCCCCACCCCCACCCCCCCCTCGCACTCGCTCACCTCTCGGAGCCCGGTGACCTCACCTCCATGCTATGGCGCACTTGCGTCCCATTTGCAAAAGCCCTTCTCAGAAGCCCGGAATAGCCGAAGCGCTGTTGTCACGAAAGCCCTGCTGTCCCCGCCGGCTCCAGGCCGTGACGTGAGCACGTATCCGCGGCGACGAGCGGGGCCATTACCCTGGTGTTTCTGTCACCACGCCGGTATTGGGATTAGGTCACACCGCGGCCTCAGGTGTTGGATTTCTGGCCCCGTATTTTAGGAGGAGTTGGGTAAAAAAAAAAAAAAGAGGTTTATTTTCAGATGCAGTCCCCCCCCTCTGGTGGGTTATTGGTTACACTAACACGCTAAAAACGGGGGGGGGGGGTGAGAAGAGCATGATTTTGTCACATGACTCATCCATGCACTTTCAAGAATGATGTGGCGACGCGGTTGCCGTCTTTGGTGGTGAGCTGCCTTTTTTTTTTTTTCTCTCTCGAGGATATTCAACCCAAAAGGAAGGGCCAGTGGGAATCAGACATTCAGGGTTTTTTTTTTTTTTTTTTTTTTCTCTCTCTCTCTCTCTCTGCAGTTTTTAATGTGATGTAATGAGTGTGGAGTAGAATCAAGTCAGTATCGCGGTGCCCTTCAAGTAGGCGGAGGGAAGCGTCGAAGCTCCTCCGGCACGACGAGGCTACGAGCGCGCGGCCTGTGCCAAGGCGGTAAGCACAGAATCGGATACTAATCTCCATACTGCACCGGCCCCCCCCCCGAGGGGACATTCATCAGATCTATATGCGGCGGAGAAGCAGCTGCCCTGACTCCTCTGCAAGAAGCGCCGGAGCAAAGGGCGATCGACCCCTCCTCGGCGCCCCCCAAATGAGGCCAGACAGGCAAACAAAGGCGGGAGGACCTATTGCACATGAAACGCAGCAATCGAAAGGGCCCAAAGAGGTTGGGATGCGGGCACGTAGCGACCGGGGGCCCTCGTTTCTATTCGCGGCCTCCTTTCGTCCGGAGATGGGGAGCACGCGCCAAGGGCCGAGAGGGCCCGGTGCGGGTGTATGCCGAGCTTCCGCGCGGCCCCTCTCCGTTGCCTAATGATGCCGTGTAGCGCAGAGGAGTCCAACGTCAAATCAATGGTCCTCTCTAATTGGCCACCCGCGGGGATGCGCTGTGCAATGGGGGGGGCGGGGGCGGGGTCATAAAGTGCCCCTTTGGCACCGGTGGGTTTTTTTAATGGAAAAAAAATAAAATGGAGCGTTCGCCTCTGGCCACTTCTTGGTAAAAACAAAAACAAAAACAAACAATAAACGAAGGTATTTAAACGCGTGCGGACCTCAGGTTTCAGCAGTTTCGATTAGCCGCGGGGCGGAGAAAAATTCAAAATCAATAAGACCTTCGAAACATGTGCCACGTATGTGTGTATGTGTTCTTTTTTTTTTCTCACCCCCTTTTCATTTCCAATTTAAGAAACTACAGTCAAGGGGGGAGCAGGGGGGGGGGAACCCGTTTTCTCTATAGGACTATATGTAAAAAAAAAATAATTAATCTATTCCATTGATCCTGGAGGAAACGGTCTCCTCGGCCTGATCCTGTAGGAGAGTGTTTTTCGACCTGGTTCGAGGCATGGCACACTTTGGGTATTAAAATGGTCCCAGGGCGCAGCAACAACCGAAAATGTGACAGGATGACACATTTTGGCTCAACGCAGCATATACCGTATAAAATGACAATTTGAAGAATTTGACAAATCTGGGCCTGCTTCGAAATGATTTGCGCCGCAACTCATTCATGTTTTTGGACACATTTCGTGAAATTGCGTGCCGTCGCAAGGCACGCCCGGTGATCTCGGAAAAGCGGTTGAAATTCACTGCTATATGATAACAGAAAAACGGTCCCTGAACCCTCGCTGCAAAAGGGCAAACCGTCCGATTCCTCACTCCCGCGCCGCAAAAGTAATCGGGAGGCAAACATCCGCCGATCTCTGGAGGAGACGCGACCAGCAACGGAATAAAGGCCAAATTTGGACCCGCTCGCATCGGAGAAGGGCGCGCGCGCACCCCCCGATTGTAACCCATTTCGTGCTTTTGTGCCCACAGCTGCGGGCAGCCCAGGCGGATCCAGGTCGGGACGTCCCGAGGACCCGGAGGCCGAGCAGGTGTCGGTGAAGGAGCGGCTGGCGATGTATCAGGCTGCCGCGTCCAAGAAGGAAAGCAGCGCCTCGGCCGCGGTAAGACGACAACCTTCCGCGGGACGCAACGGCGGGTTGGCAAGGGGGGGGGGGGGGGGGGGGGGGGGGGGGGGGCGGGGGGGGACAGCCGCGGGTTTCGAGTTATCCTTCAAAAGGGACAGCGGGCGACGTCGATTGAGGATGAAAAGGATCGGGGGGTAAAAATGCTGTATGCGGAGACTGTGTGTGTGTGTGTGTGTTTGTTTGTGTGTGTGTGTGTGTGTGTGTGTTGGGAGGGGGGGGCACAGGGCTCCACGCTGGGACCATTTGTCAGTGTGTCATAAGGGTCAGGACAGAATGGGCCAATTCAAACCTCGAGTAAAAAAAAAAGAAAAAAAAAGTCAGGGTCGCATAGGGCTGCTGTTTCAGCATGATATATCAAAAAAAAATATATATATACTGTATATATATATATATTTTGATATATCATGCAGATCGTTAAATCCAGTACGGCGGGGAAATAATAAAGGGGTTACTCCGCTGTGTTTATCTCACAGGAAGTCGCTCGTTCGTTGTGCCCTCGATTCAACCGTGACGTAGATGATATTTTGAGAGAAAGGGTTGGGGAAAAAAAAAAAAAAAAAAACACTTTTAAAAGACATCCATTATAGTTTGCTTTTCAAGCACTGATTCTCAACCTTTTTTGTCACCGCTCACAAAAGAGGCAGTGAGCGACGGGGCGCGTTTCCGTGTGTCAGATAATGTTAGGTTGTCGCGACTGAGGGGCAATTTTTTTTCCCCCTGAATACTTCGCGGGCGGGTTTATTTTTAATAGTAGACATTACGGTAAGGCCACCCGGGAGAATCATCAACGCGGCCTTTTGCCCGTCCTCCACATAAACACGATTGTATTCGTTTGTTTTTTTTTGTTTTTTTTTTTAAGAGGGACATCGGAAAACATAATTGGAACACATTTGGAAGCACACTGAGCAAATTGTTTTCGTGTCTCGGGACTGACGAAGCGTCGCGCCTCCACGTTGCGCCGGTGAAAGACCAGCTGTCGGCCTCGGCGCCGCGTTTGCGGTCTGTCCTCGGCGGGTTTTTGAGGCGCGCCCCCCCCCCCCCCCCCCCCGGGTACCTTGCGTCGGATTCAGACGAACCCACGCAGGCGGCACAAAAGCGGGCCTTTATTTGTGGACCTGCCGGAATCGTGCGCTCGTCATTATCCAGGACAATGACAACAAAGAATAAGAAGAATAAGAATAAACCCCCCCCCCCAAAAAAAAAATGTTCGACTGTGTGAGCAGTTCAGAGGGCCGGCGGCGATTAGAGGCTCGGTTTCGTAGGATAAAGGCGACCAGCTGTTAGGTGTGTGTCTCGTAGACCGCGGGCCCCTCGCCGCGACAATACGTAACGGCTTCAAAGGAACTCATTCTTAAAAGCACACAGGTTTGATTTCTTTTAGAAAGCAAAAGGGAAAAAAAAACAAAAAACGACATTAACTTTTTTTTTTGCACTTCAGAGCTTTTAGATGGGACCCGAGAAGGACCCCAGCGCCGAGCAGAGGTGTCTGGGGGGGAGGGGGGGGGCTCATTAAATACCAAAACTGGAAGCAGGTTTATATCAGCCAACGGTAAACAGATGGAGAAGTGTCGCTTCGGTTGACAATTTCTTTTTCAGCGCATGATATCAGACGAATGCGTTTTCAAGGAGTTTCGTCCGATTACGAAATGAACGCGTTGCGCCGTGTCACATTTGCATTCACGACACTGATCGGTGCCCCCCCCCCCCCGGGGCCCCCCCCCCCCCCCCCCCAAGGTCAATGAGTTTTTTTTTTGTTGTTGTTGTTGTTGTAACATGTCAAACTGAGCATTTATCATGCGAGGACTGTGCGTCCGGGCTGGTGCCCCCCCCCCGGGGCTCAAAACGCGCGAGGATGAAATGGAACCGTGCGGACGGAGGGACGCGACGGCAGACGGAGCGACGTTAGGCCCGAGACAAACGCCGGGGGTAAAATCTGCGGCGCCGCTTCACCAGACACAGGCAGAGAGAGAGAGAGAGAGAGAGAGAGGGAGGGAGGGGGAGAGAGAGAGAGACAGAGACAGAGACAGAGACAGAGACAGAGACAGAGACAGAGAGAGAAATTAAAAAATCCATTATTAACTTACGATGTTTACCAGAGCATCCCCTCAGCACCGCACGACATAACAATAAAGCAACGGCCTGTTGTTGTTCCGCCAGGCTCCACCTGTGAGCTTCTTATTGAATCCATTTTTTTTTTTTCCCCCGTGTGACGTTCCTGGCTCACGGCAGCTCCGCGATGGGCCCACTGTGTGTCATTCCCGAGGACCGGCCACCATCCGGTTCGATCCGTTTCAAGAGTCCCAGCGCGTTGTCCCGTCGTATCTCGGGGTATGTCTCGATTTGGATATGCAGCGCGGCTCCGCGTCGACGGTACGAACTGTCATAGTTGAAATCAAGTCGTTGGCCAAAAGGGGGCTACGGGCGCCATCCGCGGCGGGTGACGGCGGGTGGCGGAGCGGGTGGAGCCCATAAGGCCGCGTTGAGCCGCGCGCAGGCACACTGGAGCCGAGTGCCGCCACGTGCTCCGCCGCTCCGTCTGCGCGGGCTCTTCCTCTGCAGAGTCGTTGCACATGAGCGGTCAGCTGTCGTATACCCCCCCCCCCCACCTCCTGCCTTCCTCTTCCCGCGATGGTGTAGAACAAGGCCGGGGACCGTGCCGCCGGACCGCTTTCATTATGGCGGGTTTGAAATACACTCGTGGACGCATCTCATGGCAGCAATCGGTGTCCTTCATCGGGAGGGCTCGGGGGGGGGGGGGGGGGGGGAAGGGTTAGGGGGGAGGGGGTTCCGTGTGGCATGTTCGCAGGTGGTGACCTGCCACCTCCTGGTGCTCTCGTACATGACAGGGCACCGCAGAGCAGGGCTTTGTGGGCCTCGTAAAATGCAAAGTAATTGTAAATACCGCGGCGAATCGTGAAAACATCCGATCATGGAAAAATTGACCGAATCGTGTAAAAAATAAATAATAATAATAATAATAATTAAAAACTCGACCAGGCATGACAACCCGTCCCTGTTGGTGGTCTCTCAGGGTCCGCATAGCAACAAGCCTCCTGAGGCCCGTTTCACAACAGACGAGAGGCAACGCAACGCAGGGCGCTTTTCTGCCGTCGCAGCGGAGCGCCCGGCTGGTCGCTTTCCATTAATGGCTGTCGCGCCTAATCATCCCGAAGAGGCCCGAGCGCCGGACAGACGCGAGCCGGCGCGCCGTGTTGTTTTATTTATTGATGGTTTTAATAAAGAAAACAAAACAAACAAAAAAAAAGTGCCATTCTCCCCCAAACGCCGGGCCGGCGCTGACAGATCCTCCTCCGCTTCGCTGCAGTGATTGCCAGCGTGGCAGCTCTGCAGTCGCCCCCCCCCACCCCCCCCCTCTCCCCCGCCTTCCGTGTCGGGCCTCATGTGGTGGCTGCTGACAGCTGAACGAGGATGTTTGTGCGCACGTGTGTGTGTCAGGGTGAGGGAGGGAGGGAGGGAGGGAGGGAGGGGGGGAGGGGTCTATTTCCCAGACAAAATCTGCATGGGAGCCTTGTTACATTTACACGCCTACATTTTACAGCTGTTGTCTGCATGTCTACACGAGTGACAAGGGGCGTGTGTGCGTGTGTGCGTGCGTGTGCGTGCGTGTGTGTGCGTGTGTGCGTGTGTGTGCGTGCGTGCGTGCGTGCGTTTGTGCGTGCGTGTCCGTGGGTGGGTGTGCATATATACAGTATGCGTGTGTTACCGGTTTCGTATTCGCATGATTCAAAACCAAATCCGCCGGGGCTAGGCCCGACAAGAGAGAACTCCGCCCGCGTGCGAAGGGGCCAGCGCTCGGCGTTGCGTCGGGGCTCCGGGCCCGCGCCCGATGGGAAATGACGCGGCGGTTAACGCGTCGGATGTCTCGAATGAGATTATGATTTCGTGCCCTATCGGCGCAGTCAAATATCGAGTAGCTTGGAGGCGCCCCCGTCGCAGAATACCACCAGCTGCTCGGCGCTCAATTGATCTTTTCCGTCGCGCCCCGCGTTTGCATTCAAATAACAACATCTATCGATCGGACGCAGTCACGGCGGCAAGCCAACGGCGGGCAACGCACTCGGAGATTCTCGGATCCATCGCCGTTTTCCACAAGCTATAGATTATACGCGGGGGGGGGGGGGGGGGGGGGGGGGGGCGGGGGGCGGGTGGGCGGGTGGGCTTTACGTAAATCTATTATCAGGAGACTAATTGGAAATCCCAAAAGGAGATTACGGAATCAAATGGTGGGTTAATAATGTGGATTCTGTCGGTTTAGGGCCGCATTCTCCATACAGATGGGATTGTGACGTCTCCTTTCTTTTGTCCACCTCATCTTTTCAAAAGACTCCAGGCTTTTGTGTTTTTTTTTTCTCTCAGTCATGTCTTCCGTCGTTATGTAAACGATATAAAAGGTTGCTGAATTAATGATCTCAGACGGAAAATGCTCCGTCGATGTTTCACTCTGTGGAACAGAGAGAGAGAGAGAGAGAGAGACATGTCGAACGCGTGAATCATTTAAAGTTACGGGGCCTGCCGTGTTTTTTGCTGCTGCTGAAATTTCTGGTCGAAATAAAATCTCTCTTCCACTCGAATTTTCATTTTTTTTTTTGCATTTATTAACTTTGTCGTACATCCACCGATTTCAACCGTTCCACCCGTCGGGACACGGTTGCTTACGTTCAACTTCTTTTTTTCTTTTTTTTTTAAGTTAGGGGGGGGGGTTAAAATCCGATCCAAATCAGTGCGGGGCAGAGATCAAAAGGCGTTTCAGCAAAGAATCAATCGGGCCGCGTTGTCTTTGGATCAAAGTCGCTCGGTGATGTCGCCCTGACACTTTCGGAATTTCGGAATCCAGCGACTTTGTAGGATAAAAATCCGACCCCCCCCCCCACCCCCCTCTGTCAAATGGAACGTGGAACGGATGCCGAGGCCTAATCTCCGTTCTCCGTTCACCCGCCGATAGATGATGGACGAGTCGGAGGCGTGCTCCCTGCCCGGCGGCCTGGCCAGTGTGAAGCGACAGTTTGAGAGCCAGGAGTTCGCGTCGTCGTCCTCCCAGTCCAGCGTCACCCAGATCCAGTTCCAGCAGAGATCGGTCCAGGTGAGAAACCTCACCGTGCTGCGTTTTTTTTTTTTTTTTTTTTTCCTTTGCACATTTCTGATATAACCGCTCTTTGCTGTTTCCTTCTGTACTAAAAGTGCCATTCATGACAAAAGCAGGAAGTAGGGGGGAAAGAAAAAAAGGCGAAAACGTATAAGTCGGACATTTTGTGAGGAATGCCCCGAAGCAGAATTTTACCTTTTATGAATATTGAATAAAGTGGCATTATCTGTGAGCGGGCCAGGAGGTCAAACCCTCTCAAGCATGTTGAAGCTGGACCAAAAAAATCGCATCCCAAAACTGAAACCAGGTGTCACCTGTAAGTTATTGAACAACAATTTCATGAACGCGTGGGCTTAAATGCATGAACACGATTTGTAAACGTTGATCTCTCCCTGTTGCTCCCAGGCTCTGCGATAAGCCGAGTGCATCCAAGGCCAAGGCTCAATGCCGGGCACACAGAGATGGGAATAGCGGTCTCATCTGAATGCGAAATATTCCTTTATCGCGTGGGTTAATGTCGGTCCTAGAAAATGTCTGAAAAGAAGAGTGCCTGGCGTGTGTCCGTCCGCGGACAAAGACTTGTTTGAGAAACCGAGGCTGACGGGAGGAAAGGACATTGTTCCTCTGCCTTCAAAGTCGCCGCGGCTTTGAAGGCAGAATGCTGCCGGCCTTTCTCTCCATTAGCTCTGCGCAGAGTGAGAATCGCGCGCATGCCACTGAATGATTTACATTCCGCTGTAGCTCCTTGTCTGGGGGGGGGGGGGGGGGCGGGGGGGGGGTTTGCGAACGATTGCGAATCCGAGGCCCTCTTGTAGGTCGGTCCAAGGAGGGGCACCTCGAACTTTGCCGGCGCGGGGCCGGTGAGGGGAAGCGCCGGGACACCTCAGCAGCCTGGGAATGGGGCCCGGGTCCCAGCGGAGTAAGGTCGCACGGAAGGCCAAATTTTGCATAGAATAGTTTCTTTTTGGAGTGAAAAAATGTCAGAGTCTGTTTGATCAATTTTTTTTTTTTTTGCTCTGTTGCTGCGACCGAATAAAAACGAAAAAAAAAACGAAAAAAAAAAACACCCACTTTCCTCCCGGGTTTCCCCTCACACACGTGCAATACCCGAGTTCTGCTTTTGAAAAGCGGTCGCACATCAGGAAAGATGTTATACTGACATAAGTGGTTTCAGAAGCACAGCGCCCCCCCCCCCCCCCCCCCCCCCCCCCCCCCCCCCCCCCA
>JAFBJU010026066.1:26150-48793 GCA_016785305.1 Colistium nudipinnis | reverse complement strand
GGGGGGGGGGGCTGTCACGGGGAGAAGCATTCGGAGATTCCATCCTGCCTTTGCTCTGGGTTTTTTTCCGACAGGAAACGTCAAGCTCCTCGGAGGTGACGGTGAGAAGCAGTGCCCGAGAAGTCGCCGCCCCCGCCACAGCCCTCCCGCACGGTCACCAAGACGTCCAGGTGGACGCATTTACCATTCGGCGCCAGTCGGCACCAGTCCTTTTGATTATTTCAGAACTCCTTGTTCTCTTCTTGTGCGACATGTAAGCTGATGATATGCCCATATCTTTTCACAGGTGGTGCACGGCCAAAGGGTTCGCCGTGAAAATGTGGCCAGCAGTTACGGGAGCCATTACAATGAAACGGGTTAGTCTGCCCGTGCCTTTTATATTGTAATTTGCCCGCTTTTTTTTTTTTTTTATCACAGCGTCGCTTGTGTCCTGTATATTAATGATCGGGCCCACCACGGCTGAATAAGGGATGAGCTACGAAAATGAGTTGGGAGGGCAGACGATTTTCTATTCATTGCATGGCGGCAAATCCAATCAGGGCAGAGTCGGGGAAGGTAAAAAAAATAGTGGAAAGTGGAAATTGGGCAATCACTGCTGCATGGTTTCGGAAAAATGAAAACTACTCAGGTTTTTAATGAAATGATTTATTTCTCTTTCCAATCCCCCTGAGCTCCCTCACTGAGGATGACTTAATGAGGCAGCCTTCTTCTCGTGTCTAATTCAGTTATGCTTGTCGGAGGAGAGGACCCACCAAAGGTTTCCGCTCAGGCTTTGAAGCAGCAGTACGAACGAACGATTGAGGATGCGGCGCCAGCCAAGGAAATTAAGGTAATGATGCCGTCTGTTTATCTAAATAGATGGTAATTTTGGTTGTTTATGAGGTATCAGTGTGAAGACGGGAACGCCATCATGAAATCATCAAAAGGAAATTGCGCAAGCCACGAGTTGATGGAAAATAAATTGAAATGGATGAGAGACCCCATGTCATTACGCAGCCAAAGTCTAAACCTTTTTTCCCCCCCCCCCCACAGCATTAAAAGGATAACTCTGGTCTAAAACAAGAACTTACATTACTGTCTGCAGTTAAACTGGTCCTCAATGAATATTTAAATCAAGTCAGTAATTACTGGGGGAACACGAAGAACAGAAAATGTCTACGTCTGACTCGAGATGCGTCTGTATTTGTGCATTTACATCCAAATGAACTTTATTTCATTTTCTTTTTCTAGCTTTGACTCGCTATAATCAATATTTTATTTCCTTTTTTTTCTTTTTTTTCTTTTTTTTTACATCTACTTCAAAGCTGTCTTTTTCTGTATTCTATGTGAGCCAAACACAACCGATGTCTTTAACTACAACAAATGTCCTTGTGCTTGTCCTCACAAAAAAAACCAAAAAACACTTGGGAACCAAAGGTTAACGTGGATTTCACGGAGTCCCCGTGGACAGCAATAAGCCAGTCCTCCAAAGCTTCGGCAAAGACCCGCTACGACTCTTCCTCCACCGTCAGGATCAATATTTTATTTCCTTTTTTTTCTTTTTTTTCTTTTTTTTTACATCTACTTCAAAGCTGTCTTTTTCTGTATTCTATGTGAGCCAAACACAACCGATGTCTTTAACTACAACAAATGTCCTTGTGCTTGTCCTCACAAAAAAAAACAAAAAACACTTGGGAACCAAAGGTTAACGTGGATTTCACGGAGTCTCCGTGGACTGCAATAAGCCAGTCCTCCAAAGCTTCGGCAAAGACCCGCTACGACTCTTCCTCCACCGTCAGGACCGCCACCGCGTCGTCTGTGGCATCCGCTGCCTCGGCGGCGTACCTGGCGACAGACCATTTCCCTCCTCCACCCTCGGACCTGCTGGAGGCGTCGCAGGAAGTCCAAGAGTGCGCTTCCTCCTCCCAACCTCAGGAGCCAGCCTGGAAACCTAAGCACACTGTCAACAAAGACCAATACTTCAAACAAAAGAGCATGGCTGAACTGAAGCGCCTCTACAAGCATATTCATCCGGACGTCCGCAAGAACTTCGAGGCGGACTTCCTGAGTCAGCTCACGGAAGCGGAGAAGAAGGACCTGGAGAGAGAGGCGATGGTGGGCGACGTCCAGCAGGCATGCTATATGTTCGAAAATGACGGCAACGGCACGAGCAGGTGCTCCAGCCCCGGCGGCGAGTACGTGGAGTGGGACGAGATCCTTAAAGGAGAGGTGCAGTCCAGGCGGTGGATTTTTGAAAACCAGCCGCTCGATACCATCAAAGACGACACCCCGGACGAGAATGAGGGGAAGAATATCACCCAGCAGGAAATCATCGCCGGCAAGGATGTCCGATACACGGCGTGGATGTTCGAGACTAAGCCCATGGACGCTCTGGGGACAGAGGCCGCCGATTCAACGGAGGAAACGCAAAAACAGAGCGATCTCGCGCGAGGGGACGTCCGCACGGCCACGTGGCTTTTTGAGACGCAGCCGCTCGACTGTCTGAATAAGATCTACCAAGAGGACGGCCAGGAGGCGGATGTTGATCCCGCCAGGGACATCGCCGGAGGGGACGTCAAAACCGCCAGGTATCTCTTTGAGACTCAGCATCTGGACACCCTCGGCAAAACGGAAACCATTGAGGAAAGCCACTTCCTCAACCTCAAGTCCGAGCTGGAGGAGATCAAGGGGGACGTGAAGACGACCACCCGCATGTTTGAGACCCAGCCGATGTGTGTCATCAGAGGGGACTCCGGGGAGATGCTGGAGATCACCACAATCCGCAAGGAGGAGACGGAGAAAGGAGACGTGAAGACGTCGCGCTGGATGTTTGAAACTCAGCCGCTGGATATCATCAACAAGGACCCCGCTCAGGTAAAGCTGATATGTGGCATCTCCATGGAGGACAACGTTCAGGGCAGCGTGAATAAAGGAAGGTGGCTTTTTGAGACCAAGACCCTCGACACCATCAAGGACGAAGAATGGGAAAGTTCCAGGGTGCAGAGGGAAGAAATCATCGGGGCCGATGTGAGGAAACACTGTCTGGTTTTCGAAACCCAGCCCATGGACACTCTGAAAGACAACGCCAATGCGCAACCGTCACACTCAGAGGAGATCGTGGGAGGCGACGTTCGATCAGCGAAGCATCTGTTTGAAACGGTTCCCATGGAAAATCTCAAAGAACTGCTGGAAGTGGGGAAACTTCAGAAGACGGTGGCCTCCGAAGAGGAGAAGGGCGACGTGAGGCACCAGAAGTGGGTCTTCGAGAGCCAGCCCCTGGAGAACATAAGGGAGGAGAAGAAGGAGGTCACCAGAACTGTGAACATTGAAGCGCTTGATAAAGGGGACGTGACAAACTACAAGGACAAGTTTGAATGTATGGATTTGAGCAAGTGCGACGGAACGCAGAGGATTCAGGTGGAAGGGGTCACGAGCGGTTCTGTGAAGTCCAACAGAGTTCTTTTCGAGTCGACCCCTATGTACGCCATGCAAGACAGCGCCGGTCACTACCACGAGGTGAGGACGGTGCGGCGCGAGGAGATTGTGAAGGGCGACGTGCGCAGCTGCAGGTGGATGTTTGAAACGCGTCCCATCGATGAGTTTGGCGACGGCATCGATAAGTTTCAGATCATCAAAGGCATATCCAAACAGGAGGTGGAGTCCGGGGACGTCAAAACGGCCAAATGGTTGTTTGAAACGCAGCCTCTCGATTCCATCCAATATTTCAGGAACACTGAGGATGAAGAAAGCGTCGCTAAAGAGGGCGTCGAAATCGAAAAAGGAGACGTGAGGACTTGTCGGTGGCTTTTCGAGACCCAGCCGATGGACGTGCTGTACGAGAAGACGGAAAAGAGTGAGGCCGAGGTCCAGGAGGTGCAGAGAGGCGACGTCAAAACGTGCACCTGGCTCTTTGAGACCCAGACACTCGACAACATACGCGACCACACGGAGTCGGAGTCCGAGACCATTCTGAAAACCTGCACCGTGAACCAAGAGGACATCCACGGAAAAGACGTCCGGCTGGCCCGCTTCCTCTTTGAAACGGAGAATCTGGAAAACATCACCGGCGAGGACGGCGGCTCTTTCAGGAGGGTCACGGAAATCAACGTCCAGTCGGGCGATGTCTCCAGGATGAAGTACATCTTCGAGAATCGCTCCTCGGACATCATGAGCTCCACCTCCGAGGAAACGATGCAGAGGCTGAAGACTCAGCAGGCCGAGGAAATTCAGAGGGGCAACGTCATCAACTGCACCTGGATGTTTGAGAACCAGCCGATCGACGCCATCCACGACGACACCGCAAAGGCAGAGGCGCGCACCGTGACCGACGTGAAGGGGGGCGACGTCGACAAGGGCCGCTTCACTTTTGAGACCTTCTCTCTGGATCAAATCAAAGAGGAGTCCACTGAGGCCGATGTGTCAAAACTCACGAGCATCTTCAGGGGCGACATGGAAAGGGGAGATGTCAAAAATTACACCATGATGTTCGAAACCCAGCCGCTCTACGCCATTCGCGACAAGGAGGGCCATTACCACGAAGTCACGACCGTCACCAAGGAGGAAATCATGCGAGGCGATGTGGTGGGGGCCCGGTGGCTGTTTGAAACAAAGCCGCTGGATTCAATCAGGGACTCCGAGGAGGTGTACGTTATTAAAGCCGTGACCGAGGAAGGCGTCAACAAAGGAAGCGTCAACTCCGCCAGATGGAGGTTCGAGACGCAACCGCTGGATGAAATTGCAGAGGACATGAAAGTAAAGTCGAAAACAATCGCCGACATCCGAGGCGGTGACGTGAAGGCAAACGCGCAGCGGTTTGAGACCGACGAGCTGTCCGAGAAGTACATCCGGACGGTCAGCGTGAGTGAAATCCAGAAAGGCGACGTCAGGTCCGCCACCTGGATGTTTGAGACCCGCACGATCGACGAGATCCACGGCGACGGCGTCGAGTTTGACGGCATGGAGCGGGTGACGAAGAAGGAAGTAATGAAAGGGGACGTCAAAGAGTCTGTGTGGCTCTTTGAGAGGCAGCCCCTGGACAGCATCAACGCGACGGACGGCACAGAGCTCGCCGCCACGAAGGAGGAAATCCCACAGGCCGACGTGAAGTCGACAACGTGGCTCTTCGAAACCACGCCCCTCAACGAGTTCAGCGAGAGCAGTGTGGCAAGGACGGAGATAGTGGGGAAAAGCATCAAAGAGACACTCGAGGAGCTTCACTGTCAGAAGATGGTGGACTCCCAAGGCATCCTCATCGAGGCCGACGAGATAGGTGACGTCCGCATGGCAAAGTACAAACTCATGAATCAGGACGCACCAGAAATCCAGAAGGAAGAGGTCATCAGGGGGGACCTTAGCAGCATAATGATGAACCTGTTGAACCGCAGGGAGGGCTCCGAAAGGGGGATAACGGTCGATGAGGGCGAGCGGGGCCACATCAACACCACGGTGCGGCAGCTATTCAGCCAGGAAAGTGGAATTGGTGTGCAAAAAGAGGAAATCATCCGCGGCGACATCCAAGAGGCTGTCAACAGTCTGCTGAGAAACGAGGGCTCCTCCAAGCGTGGCATTCTGATTCAGGAGGACGAGAAAGGAGACGTGAGGATGACCATCTACTCCCTGTTGAATAAAGGCGAGCGGGCCAGCGCGGAGAGAGAGGACATCGTCCAAGGGAACGTCAGCAGGACCCTACATCGTCTTCTCTCCAACTCGGGGGGGGAAGACTCCAAGAGGATACGGGTGGGAGACACAGAACGGGGTAACGTCAGCTTTTACTCCACCTGCATCGAGTCGGGAGCCCTGGATTACCTCAAGCAGCTTCAGAGCGAATCTGATGGAGCCCAGGAGGCCGTGGAAAAGGAGCACATCATCGGCGGCGACATTGAAGAGACCAAAATCTTGCTGCGGAAGAACCAGCAGCACATCGGCCGCACGGTGGCTGAGGACGACATCGTTCCCGGCAATGTTCACAGTAACGTGAAGGTCTTCATGACGGAGCCTGCCGTCACCTACAGGAACCTGGAGACACAGGATATTGTCAAAGGGGACCTCAGCGCAGCCCTGGATTCCCTGAGCCAGGCCGCCAGTCAGCGGGTGGTGAAAGAGAAAGAGGAGGTGGTGAAGGGAGACATCCCGAGCACTCTGAGGTCTCTGGAGGAGGCCCAGCATCAGGCCAAAGAAGTGGAAAAGCCGGAAATTGTAAGGGGCGACATCAGGGGCGCTCTGGAGTCCCTGGAGAAATCGGCGGCCTCCAAAACGGAAGCGACCGTCGAAGATTTGGTGCCAGGGGACATCCGGGGCACACTGAGGTCCCTGGAGGAGGCGACGCAAGCTGTGAAGGAGCTGGAGAAGGAGGAGGTGGTCAGAGGAGACATCCACACCGCCCTGCAGAGTTTACATGAGGCGTCGAGCGAGAAAAAGGTTTATCAGCATCAAGTGAGCGAACAGGGGGACGTCAAAGCCACCATCCAGCTCTTGCTGGAGCCGGCGGCGTCCTCCCCGGGAACGCGGCGCCGGGGAAGCACCGCGGGAGACGTGAGAACCTCCATAAAGTCCCTTTATGAAGGACAGGAGACGACGCAGTCGGAGAAAGAGGAGGTGGTGAGGGGGGACGTCCAAGGGTCGATAAAGTCTCTCATGCAAAGAAAACAGTATTCCAATCCAAGACGTACGCATCTCGCCAAGAAGGCGAAAGCGCCTGTGAAAAATCCCTCCACTTTCGAGCAAGGGGAGCTCGAGTGCTCGCCCGAAGTCCGGAGTGAGAGCGCGGCGGTCAACGCGGCCCCCGCCGTCAGGAACCTCTCTCAGAGCGCTGAGTCGCAGAAGCACTCGCAGAGGACTCGCAGCGAAAGCAGATCGGTGAAAACGCAGGTAACGGCCCAGGAGGGCCACTTCGTCACCGCAGCCAAAAGCGAAAGCGCCACCGGGGCCTCTCGGCAGAGCGGCGCCAAAGAGCAGCAGCGGAACGCTCTGCCCCCTCCGAAAATGCCAGCTGCCAAGCCTGTGACGGTGCTGAATAAACAAATTACGACCAGTGGTCCGACGGAGACTCCAGGGGCCCACGCGGGGGTGGCGAAAGACACGAAAAGCACATCGCAGACGATCACTTCCAGCAGGCACGTGCGCGAAACGAAGACCGTCCAGCAGGTGAGGACAGCGGCGTCGGAGCAAGCCGCGGCGCGCGGGCAAAGTGCGGCGGCGCCGCGGCAAACGCCCGCCCCTCCGATGCCGACGGAGAGCAGGCCTCTCCCCGAGAAAGCCGACGGGCGATACATGATGGGCGATCACGGTGGCCTGGCGGGGAGAGGGAAGGCCACCATCAAAAAGGCCAAACCGGAGATCCACTTCCCCCCGCCTCCCTCCTCGCCGCCGCCGCCCTCCGAGTCGGAGCTCTCGCTGCCCCCGCCGCCGTCGCCCGTGCTGGAGAGCGCCGCCTTCCCGCCGTCCCGCCCTTTCACCACTATGCAGGACAGCGACCTCCCGCCTCCGCCGCCGCCGCCGCCACCTCCCGCGGAGTGCGCCAAGTCCGAGTCTGAATTTTTCCTCCCTCCTCCTCCTCCTCCTCCTCCTCCGCCGCCGCCGTCGGATTTTCTCCCGCCGCCTCCCTCCCAGCAAGAGCTCAGCGCCATGCCCCAGCCTCCCCCTGCCAAGCCGCCCAGGCACGTCAGCAGGCCTTTGTTCAAAGTGCCCCAGCAACCGGCGACGCAGAAGCAGCCCGCGCCGGTTAAACCCAAATGGCAGCGGAAGCAGCCGACCCCTCCGCCGCCTCCACCGCAGCAGCCTCCCAGTCGGGGGCCTGCGATGGCCACCGACCCCAAAGAAGAGGCCGTGGTTCAGCGAGTGACAAAGGGGACCTCTGAAAAGATGGAAAAAAGCAAACCGATTCAGCCTGAAGCGACGTCGGTGTCGGCCACTAAAATACCCACTGTCCCAGTGGTCAAACCGATGGAAAAAGAGAGAAAGGCGTTTGTCCCTCCCATCAAACTGCCTCCACCGCCGGACACCGCTCCCGGCCCGAAGGTTAAACCGTGCGCCCGCAAATTCAAAACCCCTCTCATGCTGGCGGAGGAGAGGTATCGCCTACAGCGGATGGAGGACACGGAGGTGAGCAGAGGCACCACTCCCACCTCCCCACCGCCTAACGTCCGGGGCTTCGCCGCCGGCGCCGAGCCCCCCTCGGCCACCGGCGCCGAGAAAGAAGCCAGCGCGGAGGACGGGCGAACAACGGACGAGACGGAGGAGGCCGAGGCGCTTTCGGAAAAAGAAACGTCGAGCCAGCGCACGCCTGCAGACAACAAAAACCCCTCGCAGATCCCCACCAGCAAGCCCTTGATCTCAGTGGTGAATAAAAAATCCGGCGCCGGCTCTTCAAACGTGTCCTCGGAAGGAAAGCACGTCTGGGCCGAGCACCCCTCCGGGAAAATCCTCGCAGCAGCCGAGCCTGTTCAAAAGAATCAAACGGCGGCCAAACATCAGACCGCCGCTCTCTTCAAGTCCCACCACGAGGCCTCTCACGTGGAGGTCCGGTCGTATTCAAATGTGATCACTTCGTCGGTCCGGGAATCCAGCGCTCCGCCTATCTCGGCCACACAGCGCGCGGCCCAGGAAAATCTTCAAAGCCCGCCCGCGGCCACGTTGAAAGCCAATGACGGACAGAATATTAATGTGGCCCTGACTCGGGAGGGAAAAATGAGTCCTTCCCCACCCACCAAAATCCCAAAGGTAACTCCGAGCTTCAAGGTGAAAACCTTCAAGATGCCCACAGAGAAAAAGCGGGAGGAAAGCGGGAGGGAAGCGATGAAAAGTGAAACGCACCCGCGGCAGGAGAAATGTACCGCGTCGCAGAGAAGCGAGGCGAAAGTGAGTCGGCAAATCGACCAGCAGGCGGGGGCTAGACCCGAGAGGGCGGCCGAAATGAAAGTGACGGAGACGGTGAGCCGGGCGACCCCCCCCGTGAAGGAGGCCGAGGTGGGGGTCCATGTGAAAAAGGCAAAGCAGGCGCACAGAAGCGAGGCCGAGGCGCAGCCGTCGCCGCCGGTCACCGTGCCCACGGTGACGACGATGGCGTCCGCGGCCCCTCCACAAGGCCCGGGCCACGGCGCCGTCTCCCGCGGCCAGCAGAGCGTGACGGCGGCGCGCATCCAAAGGCACCGGGAGGTGGTCGTCGCCGAGAGCGAGGCTCGCACGCAGACGCGGCATCTGGAGACGAGTAAGATTCACATCAAGTTGGGAAGTTCAAAAGGCGAGCCGAAACATGGGACGGAGGGAGCGAGGGAGACAATGGCCCAAAAGGACGAGGCGCGGCGCGCAGACGTCACAGATCTGGAGAAGCGCAATGTCCTGCAGGCGCTGCTCGCTCAAATCGAAGAGCTGGAGGGCACGCCGAGCAGAATGGACTCCCAGGCCGTCCGGGGGCTCGTCGGCGGGCTGACGGAGTGGGTGATCGGCTCGGAGGAGCGAAAGAACTTGAGCGAAGTGGCCAAACAGCAAAGCAAGAAGAAGCTAAAAGAGATGCTGCTCTATGTGAAAAGCATCGTTCGAGCGAAGCTCACGTCCGCGGAGCAAAAAGTGACAGCTGTGCAAAAGCAGGAGAGCGAGGACCCGCCGGCTCCGGCGCCCCCGCCGGTGCTCCCGAAGCCGGAAAGAAGGGCTTTCGGCGGAGCCGCCGCGAAGGCGCCGAAGGTCGCGTCCAAAACTGCGAGGGGCGCGGTGGAGCAGGAGCTGAGGAGCGAGGCGTCCTCTCCGTTGGCCGGCATCCGCACGCCGTCGCCCACTTTCATCAGCATCGAATCCAGGAGGGTGGACTCGCCGCTCGGGGTCACGCCCTCCCCGCCGCCCTACAAAGCCGCCGGGACGCCGCCGCCCCCGCCGCGCAAGTCCTACGCCTGCGCGTCGACCTTCGGCAGGGCCACGCCCTCCCCCACCCAGAGCCGCTCGGAGAAGCTGACGAGGCTGAGGGACCCCGCCCCCAAGCTCTCGCGCGGCACAACCCCGCCGCCGCCGCCGCCGCCGCCCGCCCCCGAGGGTTCCGCTGCCGACAGAGAGCCGTCTTCGCCCTTCGGTGACCGGGAGACCCCCACGGAGAGGAGCGAGCAGGGTCTGGTGGACGGCGCGGAAGTCGGGGACTCCATGACGACGGTCAGGGACAAAAAGTCTTTCTTCGAGGAAGCCCAGAGGGCCGAGGTGAACAGGAGCTACAGCCGAAAGCATCCCATCGATATCCCCGAGCGCCTGGGGCTCGACGCCGAGGAGAGCCCCCAGGCCGCGGCCGTCGACCTCACCAAAGAGGACCTCCCGAAGGTTGACCTGACGAAGCTGGTGAACAGGTTCCAATCCCCAAAGCCGACCGTCTACGCCAGGAAGGAGCCCATCGTCATCACAGAGAGGCTGGAGAGCGACGCGGAGGACGCGGACGCCGAGCCGCACGCCCCGAGGACCGAGGACATCCCGACGTTCAACGTCAGGGCCATAAAGGACGTGTTCGAGACGGGAGAGCACAGCTCCCAGGCGGCCCGCGAGCTGAGGGAGCAGATAGAAAGGAGGGAATCCGAGTCCCCGCATTCCAAGCCGGCGGACCACTCCGGGAGCACCACGTCGGTCAGCGAGCAGTTCTGCGCCGTCGAAGACCTGGGCAGCGCGGCGCGGAGCGAGGCGCGCTCCGGGAGCTCCCTGGCGCGCGGCAACCCCCCGTCCTACGCCGACGTGGTGAGGGGCAGCGTTCCGACGGTGGACGTGCCGCCGGGCGCCTCCGGCGAGGACGTGCTCAGGAGCCTCCAGGAGTCGTGGGCCGAGAGCCAGGGCGCTCGGCAGAGCGCCGGCTTCAGCATGACGGAGCAGAGGACGTCGCGGATCGTGACGCGCCACCAGGAGACTGTCGTGACGGGTAAACCGAGGCGCGCGGCATGGGGGTGCTAAACCAAAGCGCGGAGGTGTGTGTAACAGGCTCTGCGTTGTGTGATGAATTTCCCTGAAGGCACTAACGTTGCTGTGACACTGTTGTGTGTGTGTGTGTGTCCCGTGAATTGCCTTTGATGTGTGTTCCCGCTCCGGAGCGCCGGCGGCGGTTTCGCACCTTATGATATTCACAGGTAACACTTGGTCCCGTTAACGCGCGCGCCTCCGAAGCGCCAAGCTGCCGCCGATGCGTTGGACCGGCGTTCCTCCCGGCCGGGTGTGTGAGAACAATAATGCGCTCCGACGCTTTCGGCGTGGCGCAGGGGCTCCGACGGCGAGGGAATTCATACCTTGATTGCGTTCAGGGTTTTCAACGGTGTGCTACTAATTGCGGTAGAAAGCCTGGTTTCCCCCCCCCCCCCCCCCCTGACATTTAACAGAATGGACCCTTGTGACCCAATCAACAGCTGTTCCTGTGCCTGCACCCGATGTGGATCTAGTGATTTCGTGGTTTTTAATTAATGTCCACATTCATTCGGAATTGTTATTGTCGACGTGCGCAAATTGTTTTTTTGAAAACACCCATCATCCCTCTGGGCCGAACTGTTGGCAGCCTTTCCAGTAAAAACGCACGCACGGGCGCGCAATGTTTTGCTCCGCTCGGACTCAACAAGTCTTTGAAAGAGGAAATCCACAATCTTCCTTTAGACCAACGGAAAGTGAAAGGCACGAGATGCAAGGCACCACCTTGCTCGCATCTTGCTTACGGTCTCCTCCTCTATTTATTTGACGTTCTCTTTTAATTACTCGTTGTGTGCAGGAAAAAGGTCCCCCGTGGGGGGACCAAAAGCGGGTCGCTAAAACGTCAACGGGGTTAGACCACCACTGCGCCGTGTTGCCTTTGCAATTAACTGGGCTGAACTCGGAGACGGGCCAAATCTCCAATTTGCGCCGCGCGACCTGGCCCCTGGCGAGACATTTCCCAGGGAGGTTTAAAAAAAAAAAAAAAAAAGGAAGGTCACAGGTGTGAACTCAACCGCTGCCTCCGGTTTGCCTTGCAGAGAACTCGAACTCCAGAGTCCGAACTGTGCAGGGCGTGTCGCAAGAGGGTCTACCCCATGGAATCGCTGACGGCAGACCAACACAACTTCCATAGAAGCTGCTTCCGCTGCGAGCACTGCAGCGGCAAACTAAGGTGAGGCTACTCCGCCCAGCGCCGAGCGTTCCTCGCCGTTTCACTTTAACACCATTTTAACCCGTTGGTTTTTTTTGTTTGTTTTTCCGTTTTTTGCTTTCAAAAGCCTCGGCAACTACGCCTCTCTCCATGGACGAATGTACTGCAAACCCCACTTCCAGCAACTGTTCAAGTCCAAAGGAAATTACGACGAGGGCTTTGGACAGAAACCACACAAAGAACAATGGATGACTAAGAACCAGCGGAGTCCGGCTGAAAAGTCGAGCGTCAAATCGCCAACCACGGAAAAGGAAGTCCCCGAGTCCAGATACTCCGCGGCCCACAGCCCGCGAGTTGCGCCGCCTTATGATTTGAGTAAAACGGCGGTGGAAAACACAAAGCCCACGAGCAAGATTTCCGTCGTGTGGCCTCCGCAAATGGATCCTCCGAAGAAACCCTTCGCCATAGAGGACGAGTTGAAGTTGGTGAAACCCTCGTGGCCCCCCCCGCGGGAGGGAGGCTGGGCTCAGGAAGAGGACCACCGCAATCCGCCCGCGGCGCTTTCATGCGATGAGGGCCAGAGTCCCGCGGCCGAAGTGCGAGATGGACCCCAGGCAAATGGCACGGCGCCGCCGAGTGCCTGTTTGACGGAGAGCGCGGAAATGTCCGAAGAGACGCCGGCCTCCCCCGTAGCGGCCGACGAGGAACCGGTGGGCGTTGCTCCCACTCAGGAAACCAAAGCATCAAACGGTGGCCCCCAGGCCGGGCTGCGAGTGGCTTCTGAAATGGACTCTGAGGGGCAGCCCGGAGTGGCGGGGAAGGAGCGGAGTGTCGGGAGCGAGGGCGCGAAAGTGCCCGGCGAGGACGCGGAGGAAAGGGCGGAGGGGCCGGGCCAAGCCGCGGCAAGCGGACACGAGGGGCAGACGGAGGGCGCGGCAGGTGACGGGGGACGCTGGGACACAGAGGAGAGGGATAAGGGAAGTAAAGGCGGCACCGGGGATGCGGAGGCTGCAAAGGTCACGTTAAGTGATGAGGCCGTGGCGGCGGGACAGGCGCTGAACGTAAACGCCAACAACAACAACAACAACAACAACAACAACATCTGTCAGACACGGGCTGAGGGGGAGAGCCCGTTTCAAGAGGGGAGCGATGAGGACGATGATGAGGATGGTGATGATGATGATGAGGAGGAGGAGGAGGAGGAACGCAAAAAGCCGTCGCCATTCTCCACGGATGCACCGACCGAGAGAAATGCGACGGATTTCTTCGAATCGAACTGGATGCCAAGCCAAGCGCTGCAGTCGGCGCGCAGCGGTGACGAGTTTGCGCCAACGGGCGCCAAATGCGCCGAAGCCCCCGAGCGCCACCCACACACTCGCCTGCTCCCGGCGGAGGCAGGCGAGGGAGCGCCGGCTCCCGCAAACGGGGCCCAGGGAGCGCCGTCTGCCGGACACGGGGCCGGCGCGACCAGCCTGTGCGCGTCCAGCTTCCTGGAGGACATCTTCGCCAGCCTGAGCACCAGCGGCTCCGGCCTGCTGTCGGACTTCCAGTCCGACGCCTTCGGCGCGCCTGCCACGGGGGCGGCGCTCGGCGACCTTTTCGATTTCGGGACGGAGGCGGGGGCCGTGAGGGGAGGGCGGGGGAGCGCCGGCGGGGAGGGCGCTTGTCTGTGGGACGACGAAGGCGAAGGCGCGGAGAGCCTGACGGTGGAGGAGCAGATCAAGAGGAACAGATACTACGACGACGGCGACAACCCTTGAATTTCCGGCCGTCAACAGCGGGGCAGCCTTGACCTCGTGCAGATTCACACACCCGTGTCCATGGGGAGATGAACAGCTTTGATTTTACGTTTTTTTTGTTTGTTTGTTTGTTTTTTGTACTGAGTTTTCAAATCGTACGCCCGCTATTCAGTGTCCGGCTTCGTTGCTGGTCGAACGCACCCGGCGTGCGGAGAAATGCAACGTGGGGTTTCCTTTTTTTTTTTTTTTTTTTTTTTTTGGTCGTCCCTGTACGTCGCTGGGTGCGCATATCAATATTTTGTCTCTGGTCGCAAAACTTGCAGTACGTGCGTTAAGTTGGAACTCTTTTCGTTTTTTTTTCTTTCTTTGGACCGAAGGCTGTGGGCTTTGGTTTGTGTGCCTGAATTGGGAAGGGTTTTTTTTTTTTTTCTTTCTTTTCAACCCTTTTTTTTTTAAATGTTCTTTTTGTTCCATTTCTAGTATTTCCTCCGTTTGAAATAAAGAAAGCTTTGTGAACTCCACAACATACGTCTATTGAGTCAGTAAATGCACACGCGGGAGTGGGAGCCGCGCGCGCGGGGGGGGTGGGGGGAAGGGGGTTGTGGGGGGGGTGTATAACCTACCTTGATGACGCACTGGGGCTGAGATGTCTCTGGCGGAAGGCGTATCGATTCTCACTGATGGAGGGGGCCCGTTGTAGGACTTTCAGAGTTTTCCCATACCGTGGTTTTTGTCACCTCCGACAGATCCTCTACCCCCCCCCCCCCCCCCCCCCCCCCGACAGACCCTCTCCCCCCCCCCCCCCCCCTCGCGGCTACAAGTTGAACAGCAAACACAGTCGGCCGCAATGTTAACAAGACCAGCAGCAAAACACGCAAAGAAACTGTACTTTAGCGTCAGCAAACTCCCGACAAATGCAGCGCTTCCACTTCACTTAGGGAACGACGTTGTCCGATCAATAGTTCGTCATCATTTCCTTAAAATGCTGTTCGGCATCTTTTTAATTGGGCTGTTTTCTTTGTTCCCCCCCCCACCCCTTTCACGTTTCCATTGACAATGCACTTTTGCACATTTTTTATTGTTTCTGCCGTTTCGAACCCACACACCCCCCCGTCCTTCCGGTAATATAGGGTGGGCAACCGATAATGAAGTATAAGCTTCCTTATAAGCTTGGTTTGGAAATTAAAATCTTACATATATTTATATACGGGCAAGCCACGGTGCTGTAGGAGTTCAAGGTCCATCGTCTTGATTTGTTGCCATGGTAGTGTCACCATATTTTTGTCACACCCAAACACCCCCCCCATTGGCACCTGCAGATGTTGCACCTGTCCACAATGGATCCCTTTCAAAACACACCTACTGGAAGTGGAGAGTGCCACTCAAAGCTCGAAACATGCATACAGTCGCCTAACCTTTGCCACTGCTTCTCAGTGGTCAGTGTGTGGGATTCAGAGGCAAATCTCGTTCCGAAGGCCGAGTACCCTTGCACTTTCAAACGTGAAGGACCTCTTCGTGGCCTTCGGGTCAAAAGACGTGGGCTGCTGTGAAAGGGTGGCAGCGCAACGGCATTGGCGGAGTCGGGAAGAGAATATGCTCCCTATATAGAGGAATTCTTAAATTATTCTTTGAATGGAGGACCGGTGAAACATCATTATAAATATTATATTCCATTTGTCCGGGGTCAGGGAGAAAACGGAGCACCCGGGAAGCATTTCTGAGGTCAAGGGGAAGCCGTGAAAACTCGCAGTAATGTCCGCGACAAGTTTGGATAAAAAAAACACCCAACCGTCTCTCCTCGAAGTAAGCAGGAGGTCAAAAGTTCAAGAGCTTCAGCACCAAGAAAATCGAAAAGTAGTGCTTCAACGTCTGTAACAAAAAAATTTAAATCAAAGTATGCCACCGCCATGGCAACATCAATGCCAACTATTTCCATTAGCCTCATCTGCCCTGGCTTTCAGGAGACATGAATACCCAATGCACAGCGCTCCCTTCTTCATTAGCAGCTTTTTTTTTCTCTCTTTCTGCTGCCCCTCAGGTCTGATAAATCCTTCCGTCGTGCACTCTATCATATCCCATATATCTCCCCGGTAAATCTTTGATAAAGCATAAAATAACCAAACGTCGATATGAAAAATAGCTTGCTGGCCAACAGGGAGGGTAATTGGGGATTTGCTCAAATGCATCACAGTGTCTGTGTGGGCGCTCACGTGCTGCAGAGCAACGGATAAGGAAGACAGAAGTTAGTTGCATTTGTGTGACCGTTACGAGTGTATTGTGGGTAATTTAGCCGTCGTTGACGTGTTGGTGTAGGTTTAGACAAGAATCTCCAATAACTCTCCCATATCTGATCCCCTGACCCATTTTCTCTCGGTGGATATGAGGATGCATTGAATTAATTAATTGATTACAGGGGTCGATGAGAAGATGGGGTCGTCACTCCCACGTGCACATTCATCCCGACGTGGTTTCCACGGTCTCCCGGATTCCATCGCATGTGTCCCCTGGTGAACGGCAGCCGATTGGCTGCCCTCCTCGCTCTCTCTCTCTCCCCCCCTGCGCCAGGCGGCCGCTGATTGGCCGCCTCCGCTCTCCTCCGCCGGCCCGGCGCCTCCCACCGCGGCACAGCAGAGGAGGAAGCCGCGCGGAGCGGAGCGGAGCGCGGCGCGTGCCACACCGGTGAGTAATTACAAACACTCGACAAATGTTTTGTCATTCTGTTCATTTTGTTTGACTGCGTGTTTGTGTACTTGACGCCGACGCCGCCGCGTGCTGTGGTGTCGCCGCCGTTTAGCCTCTGCCTAGTGAGTTCCCGCTTCACTGTCCTCACCGGGGTTTTGAACTTGACGCCGAAGGTCCACTGTGGGAAACGTTTTCGTTCCTGTGCGCGCGCGCGCGCCCTCATTCTAATTAAGAATATCTGCCTCGGCTGTGTGTCTGTCTCCGTCTCTCTCGCTCGCTCGCTCGCTCTGCGAGCGGAGACGCAGACAAAATAAAGAAATCCTCCCCAAACAGATGAGAGCATTGTGCGCTGTGCACTTTGTGTACCAATATCGTGTGCGGTGATTAATCTGGACGCTAATCCCAGTGACTTAGCATGAACCAGCGAAACCCATCTGCAGCCCGCTTCACTGCACAGAGGGATAAGTGTCACACGCGGCTACCCATTATTCCCGAGGAAGTGAAAGGCACGGTGCAAATGGAAAGTGTGTGTGGGCGTGTGGGGGTGTGTGTGTGTGTATGTGTGTGTGTGTGTGTGTGTGTGTGGGGGGGGGGGTTTAAACGCTCAATGGGATTTCACCTTGTAGCCAATGGGTCACAACAACAAACAATTCCCCGCCTGCTGCCAAGAGCGAGGCCAGGCCTCTGTAAATCCATCGCCACCGAGGGATCGTGGGCAGTTGCTCTGAAAGCCCGGAGTGCCGCGGACCTCGGGTGCATCTCCCTCCTCCCCCCCGGGGCCGATGCTCTCCTTTTTCGTGTTGGGGAAAGGGGGAATGGCACCGCCTCCCCGGAAGAGGTTACATCCATGCTCCCCTCACGCCGTTCCCCGTGTTGTGGACCAAAATCCCGGGCCAGGCCCGGGGCCCCTCGCTTTTGTGAGCAGCGTGGCTTTTCAACCTCACAACGCCGGCGCCTGGGTCGTTAATGCCGGCAGGCCTGCCAAATTCCCTCATTTCAGCCTGTGCACTGGCTTGTGACCAGAGACCACAAGTTTGGCGATGGGCGGGGAGGGCGGGCGTTCATTTAATTTCAGAAATGTCCCACAGTCCTCCATTCACCTCCTGCGACAAGGAATACTGTGCTTTAATCGCAATTAAGCGGTGACGTATCAAAATGAGCACTTGGCCCACATGGGTGATTTCAGCGGTGATGGAGGCGTAATTTGCCCACAGGAGAGCTCGCTCTGGGTTTGATTTTTTTGATTATTATTATTTTTTACAATAGACCTCCATAGGTCTGGTCTTGCCCGCCCTTCGTCTTGGCGGACCGCAGCGCGCCCCTTGTTGGATGAATCCGGTGTCGCCCAGGCGCAAGCAGGCGTTCGGACGTGGAAACCGTTTCCCCGAGCTGCGGATGTATGGATCAAGTGTCCGGGTGCTCATAATTCCCCATCATGCCACTGCTGGCAGTCCTCTTGGGAAATGGATATGGCGACGACCGGGGATCGATACGTTACTGCCGCCGCACTGTTAGGAATCCCTCCCAGTTTCTTTTTTTTTTTTTAAACGCGGACCGCAGCGCGCCCCTTGTTGGATGAATCCGGTGTCGCCCAGGCGCAAGCAGGCGTTCGGACGTGGAAACCGTTTCCCCGAGCTGCGGATGTATGGATCAAGTGTCCGGGTGCTCATAATTCCCCATCATGCCACTGCTGGCAGTCCTCTTGGGAAATGGATATGGCGACGACCGGGGATCGATACGTTACTGCCGCCGCACTGTTAGGAATCCCTCCCAGTTTCTTTTTTTTTTTTTAAACGGTGGCCGGGTCGCCGTAAATCACTAATCCACAGCTGTAATTCTTATCGCAGCCCTCGTACCTATAAATAGAGCCTTAACACCTGCTGTGCTGTAAACTACCTCTTATTGACATCCTGCGGGAGCGAGCGCGCCCCCCCCCGGGCGCGCCCCCCCCCCCCCGAGTGTGGCTCTAATGGGCCCGCTTTGAGCTCATTTAGCCCCCGTGTGGGTGGAATGGGTTTTTATACGTGAAGGCATCCAGGCCGTCAGAGTTATTGGCCCAGCGTGACACGCCCAATCGATCCTTTGAAAGTGTTCCGCACTAAATAATTTGACGCCATTCTCACTTGTAGCACGCACGTAAGGGGGAACCGGAGCCCGTTTTTTTTTTGTTTCCCCCCCCCCCCCCCCCTCCTTTGGCTGAGGTGCTTCTGCAAGATGGTGCAGGCCGGGCCCGATTCACTTAATTACGTCGTAATTTTGTGTCCTGGAAGTGATTTGGAAACCAGATTTATGTTGCGATACGCTGCAGATGAGATAAACTGTGCGTGCCGGTGATGAATTGCCTTTTGTAACGTAGTGCACTTGGGGGGGGCGGGGGGGGGGGGGGGTAGGGGGGGGGGGGGGGGGAGAAGTGTTACGGATCAGCTCGTTAACTCCCTTTACGATTTCAATGCACTTACGGGGTTTGTCGCTGGCTCTCCTGACAACAGCGCTTCGAGGGGGAATCTTGTCACGTTGCGCGTTGCCGTCTGTGGCGCGTGCGCGCTGTGGCATTCTGGTGCCCCTCGGGGAGCGTATTTCTTTCAAGTGGACAGCTTGGCTTGTCAAATGTCACCGCTGTTTTGTCACATTCCGCTTGGGGAAACATCTGCTCGTTGAGGCACATTTAGCTTTTGGTTGAACGCGGCGTTTGTTTTTCTCCCGTCACCGCCGCTTGTTGCAAAATGATGCGGGGGAACTCTCGCACACAGAGGGGCGTTATGTCTCGCAGGGGAGGAAGAGAGGCCGATTTGTCCGCCGAGCAAGGGGGCCGCGGCCGCAGTCGCGGAGGCGCCCAGACGTTCGGCGAGCAGTGGGCGACGCCGCTGGGGCGCTTGAATGCCCGCCCCGATCGCCTGCGATTGACGTGGTCGAGCTCGGGCCAAAACGCGGGGGCCAAAACGCGCGGGCCGCGAAGGGTATAGGAGCGTAAATTGCGAGTCCAATGAATATTTGCGCGCCAGCCATATTCCACAGCGGGATTTTCGTTGGCGTGCGTCTTAACGGTACAACAGGCAGGGCTGCCCGGGTTAGACACAGGGTCCTCGCAGTGCAGCGCTCGACCGCGGCCCTCGCCGGAGGCAGGCAGGTGGCTGCCGTGCCGCCTAAGTGACGGGATGACAGTGACGGGAGGACAACTCGCCACGGTGGGAGATGTGTGATCGGCGGTGAGCCGCCGTAAGCCGGCGTGCGTCCGGTCATGCGTTCCCTCAGCCATTTTCCCCCCAGATCAGCTCGGATTATCACGGGAAAAAGAAGAAAAAAAAAAAACGCAACCCCCCGTCCGCATCCCGATAGAGGTCACGCCCCTTCCGGATAACCGTGCGCGCACCACAGCACTTCTTGCGCGTTACCGCCAGCTTCTCCGGCGCGTGTCGACCGGGGCCATGTCTTTGCAGATGTAACTTCCGACAGCAGCTGTTCCGCCTCTCCTTCCGTCTCCATCATTCTTGGCCATATGTTTGTGTTCCCCGAGTCTGGGCTTTTGTTCGGCGCGCTCGGCTGGGCTTCTGCGTCTCTCTCATCATCGTCGTCCTCAGCCGCGGACTCTTTGCGCTGTTGCGCGGTGTTCCCCGGGCCAGGCGGTGACGAGCGGTTCGCAGGGTGTTTCGGGCACCAGTGTGTGTGTGTGTGTGTGCGTGGCCCTTCGCCGGTCTGATGCCGGGCTCCGCAGAGCGCTGCAGCCTTTTATTTTATGGAAATAATCTTATCAAATATTTACTTTTGTTTCTTGCCCGTAGCGCGCCTCTCACCGAGCGGCGTTCGCCGTGAAATTGGGCCACCGGAGTCGCCGGCGCCTCCTTCCTCTTGCCAGGGTTCGACAAGTCCGCCTCCCCTCCGGGGACCGGTGAAGACTCGCATAATGGCGCGCCACTTGACCTTCTTTGTGAGCAAAGAAATTGTCCCGTTTAATTGCGACACCAGGCAGGAAACCAGCGGCGGAGGGCCTTGCCCCGGTCGCCCATTTTTATGTAGAATTAATGGTTTCTGTGTAACAACTCGCTCATAATTTACAATGCATTAGACTTTATGGCTGTCTTCTTGCGCTGTAATTACTGACAGAAGGAGGCCGTAACTCACGTCTCCGCCGTCTTTTACAAGGTCCCAGGGTTTTTGGGGCTGCCGCGGCTGTCGGGGCTCCGTGTGATTCTTTTTTTTTTTTTCGTCCTCCGAGGGCGTTCGCCAGTTCTCGCATTGATGTGCTCTGACCTGTGCCGTTCCTCCACACTGGCTCCCACCCGCTGTTAGTGCTGCTCCGTGTGTGTGTGTGTGTGTGTGTGTGTGTGTAATCTTATCAAATATTTACTTTTGTTTCTTGCCCGTAGCGCGCCTCTCACCGAGCGGCGTTCGCCGTGAAATTGGGCCACCGGGGTCGCCGGCGCCTCCTTGTGTGTGTGTGTGTGTGTGTGTGTGGCCTCCCCTCCGGGGACCGGTGAAGACTCGCATAATGGCGCGCCACTTGACCTTCTTTGTGAGCAAAGAAATTGTCCCGTTTAATTGCGACACCAGGCAGGAAACCAGCGGCGGAGGGCCTTGCCCCGGTCGCCCATTTTTATGTAGAATTAATGGTTTCTGTGTAACAACTCGCTCATAATTTACAATGCATTAGACTTTATGGCTGTCTTCTTGCACTGTAATTACTGACAGAAGGAGGCCGTAACTCACGTCTCCGCCGTCTTTTACAAGGTCCCAGGGTTTTTGGGGCTGCCGCGGCCGTCGGGGCTCCGTGTGATTCTTTTTTTTTTCCGTCCTTCGAGGGCGTTCGCCAGTTCTCGCACTGATGTGCTCTGACCTGTGCCGTTCCTCCACACTGGCTCCCACCCGCTGTTAGTGCTGCTCCGTGTGTGTGTGTGTGTGTGTGTGTGTGTCTGTGTGTGTGTCCCTCTGTGGAGAGGGGCTTGGGAAGCTGCGTTTCATCTGCCGCGCTCGGGCCCGTTGTGATCGTGTCTGCGACGGCCGCCCAGACTTTATTGGATCATTTGATAATCTTGTTGGCTGGAGCTTAGCCTCGCGGGTCCCCAGTGCTGCCTGTGACTCAGTAGGCACAGATGACGGATTCAAATCCGGCAGCACCATAATGCGATCAGGCCTGATTTCTGGCCCAAACATGGCACACGGATAAAATCCTAAACAGCCCGGTTGTCGGTTATCGCATCTGGGCATATTTCGGGGATTGAACACAGAAACATACATGGGCTGATATTAGTTCGATACTGCCAGTGACTTCAGTTGAGGGCCAGTCGTGCTCGGAGGCTGAATGGCATTTTTTACGGCTCACGGTGGCCCTTTTAATCAAAGCGCGCGGTCCCGTCGCATAGATGGTTGGAGGGAGGTACAGCGGTGGGGGGGCTTTGCTTGCGTCGCGCCGCTCCCCCGCACCCTGTTATCTCCTACTCTACCAGCTGCGGTTGCCTTCCCTCTTCCACGCACCAGGCTGTGCCGCCAAGCCGGGCTGAGCCCCCCCCCCCTCCGCCGCCACACTTGGCATGGGATGAGTGCGGAGCCGAGTCTCCTCGCCCTGGGTTTTATGTTTAAATGGGGAACCGTTGGGACTTTGCTGGTTTGCCACTGCCAGCTGGCCACTGTGACTGTTGATGTCCGCCCCCCCCTTGGTCAAGTAGATGATTGGATTTTCATCCAAAGTGGTCAAACAGCGCGGAGGGCTAGGGCGGCGAGGAGCCAGTCGGCAGTGTCCTGGTGCCACTGGACAGGCTGGTTGTTGGCCCCCCCGAGAGCAGAAATTTTACACACTACCCCGGCGCGCTTTGTGCGAGGCCGTGGCTCCGCCTTATCTCTGCCGCCGTATGGGCACCTTGTCGCTGGGATTTTGAGGCCCAGCATTGCGAGTTTACGTCCCGGTCCCCCCCCCACCCCCCCCGGGTTCATTTGGAAACCCTCTATCTCGCGACAACAAATTCGAAACCAAACCAAATTTAGGCACCGAATACAATGGCTGGTTCTTTTTCGCCGTTGGAAAATAAAAGACTTTCCCCAGACATTTTGGATAGTTGCAGTAGTGCTTTCCGTTTTCAGGGCAGATAATGGTGTCTGGGTTTTTTTTTGGTCTCCACCACTTTTATTCTAATCCTTTTTATGGAAGCCCAACATGGTTTCATACTGAGATATATATATATATATAT
>JAFBJU010026066.1:5359-25954 GCA_016785305.1 Colistium nudipinnis | reverse complement strand
CGCCCCCCGCCCCCCCCCCCCCCCCCCCCCCGGGTTCATTTGGAAACCCTCTATCTCGCGACAACAAATTCGAAACCAAACCAAATTTAGGCACCGAATACAATGGCTGGTTATTTTTCGCCGTTGGAAAATAAAAGACTTTCCCCAGACATTTTGGATAGTTGCAGTAGTGCTTTCCGTTTTCAGGGCAGATAATGGTGTCTGGGTTTTTTTTTTTGTCTCCACCACTTTTATTCTAATCCTTTTTATGGAAGCCCAACATGGTTTCATACTGAGATATATATATATATATATATGTATATATGCATGCATGCATGCATGCATGCAGCAGAGGGTTTGAGATGAGGAGTCAAAATCGTGACGTTTTCACTTCTTCGGCCGAATTAATTCAAATTAAAACACAGCGCACTGCTCGCCCTTCAGTGGCCACATAAAAAGGATATTTCCGACTCCATGTGTACCATTTTCTGTCCGAGTTTGACGCGATTCTGGGGGTAACACTCGTATCTCACTTTATGCGCGGCTGAGTTCGGTGAGCATCTGCGCTCAGTGAGCACGCGGTCCTCTGAGGGCCAGGCTAACCCATTTGAATCGTCGCGTTTGACTCCTCGGCCTAATTACAGGGTTTGCGGTTTCCTGTTCTGTGCACACCAACGCCGCGCAGAGCGGCATTAATCGCCGGAAGCGGCCGCTAGTTATTTGAGGTGTTTTTGATGCGCTCGTTTTTTGACGCGCGCCTGAAAGTGTCTTAATCCTTTCGAGACCTGCGTGTAGACTTGACGTTTGCGCCTCAGACTGATGTGCACCAAACCGAGTGCTCGGGGAGCCGGCCGATTCGATGCGGATCGACGTTATCCTCATCTTATCCCTGTTGGTCTTGTTAATGGTCTCCACTGTCGGCAAATGAGAGGAGAAACATATTTATAAGGCCGACAGACTCTGATGCTGTACATCTCTGAGCTGAACTTCTGGACTGAACAGCTGTTTCCTCTCGAACAGGTGTGGGGGGGGGATTGATCTTGATCTCCCTTGCCTCACGCTTGTTTGTTTTTTTTATTTATTTATTTTTTTTAATGAAGCTGCTGCAGGTCTCCACACGCAGGCTGTGGTTTTGACGCTGGTGAGCACAGCTGCTTTTAGCCCGCGCGAGGCTGTAAAGCTCACAGTGACAGGTTTATATCCCACGTCAGGCTTGGCGATGCGAAGCCGCGCTTTGCTTGCGTGCAAGATTCCATCAACGTTAAAGCGAGGTCAATATCGCGTTCGGCCTGTGTCAGGGACTCGCGGCCCCGACCCACGTCGGGGATTTTACCCTCAGCTCGTAACATTGATGTTGGCAGAAAGGATGAATATCCCACGAAAAGGTAGAAGGGCGCTGTAATGCAGGCCAAAGTGGGGATGAGGGGTTTTTCTTTACTACCGCCCGCCAAGAGAATCACATATTCAGCCGGCCTGTGATTGCGTCAATTAATCTGCCAGTTATTTGCCTTTGGTCGATCACCCAACACCGAAACGCTGCCATGATGGTTTTTTGTTTTGTTTCACCCAGCAGTAAGACGCCCAAAGGCCTTCGGGTTCACTGGGCGAGAAAATCAACAAATCCTCGCCCGTCGGAGGCTTACAAAGAAATAAATAAAAAAACGTTGAAAGAACGCCGGATGATTAAAATTGATAAATTGATTTTTTTTTTCAAATTGTTTTTTAGATCCGTTTTCAGTCAATGAGGCAGCCCATCATTTCACCCCTTCTTGCTTATCAAGTCGAGTCCGCTACACACGCTCCACTGTAATGGACTGAATCAGGACTAGACCTAATAACCTAATATCTTCAACAACAAAAAAAAGTATCACACTGTTGCAGTGTGTTTTTCTGTGTAAAATCGAGTGGGTGCTTTTCCATAGAAAGGAGAAGGTCTGTTATTTTCCTTTTCACGGCCCCCTCTATGGACTGAAAGCAGTCACGCTGAGACTGCGGTGTGTCTTTAAGGTTGGCATTTTGTTCTCGATGCTTTCTGGCGGGGAACAGCTGTGAAGAAGCCACAAAAGGTCAAATAACACCACGTTATGCTGCCTCTATGATAATAAGAGAAGACTTTCATCCGACAGCTAACTCTTGCTCAATTTTTTGTTTACTCCGTTGAGTGTGTTTGAAGTTGGGCTAGAGTTGCTTGTATAATATATACACACAAATATAGTGTATCCATGTGTGTGATTAAAATGCACTCTTTTCCAGCTTTTCATCTTCTGATTGTTACTTAAAGTTTCAATTGTCGATCCGATAAAGAGTCGCGTTGGGCTCTGAAAGACTGTGACGGCCTTTTTTTTTTGTGTTTATCCACATCTGTTTGAAGAGTTTTGGTTTACGCCAGTTGACTATTGATCAACACACGGCGGCTTTAGAAATACGTAACGGAAACCAAAGTAATGCCGAGTAGATGCGCGTTATGATGGAGCAGGCGAGACCCCGTGCGGTAAAAGCATTGACAAACGGAAAACAATATTGCGAGGAGGCGGTCCGAGCAAGCGCGCACACTCGGGTTTTTCCCTCTCCTCTGTTATTTACTGCGGCAGGCGTTGTTTATTTGTTGCTTGACTGTGCTCTCGCAGTAGCAGAACCCCCCCCCCAAAAAAAACAAACCCCCTCCCACCCACCCCAAGCACCCAAGAAGTCATGGGGATAGAAGCAAAACACATTTGAGCTGTTTGGTGTAATCACTTCCCGGAGCGTGTTTATTCTCTGGTGCACTTCTTTGTTATTCCTTTTTTTTTTTTTTTTTTTTTTTTCCCGTTTGTTCTCCAGGCAACCCTCGCCCTTTCTTCCAGAAAAAGCTTCTAAATATGCTGCGTATTGATTTGAGTCGCGCATGCCGCACTCCATTGGCTGCTGAGTTTGAACTGCGTACATGCTGGTCTCGTGTTGTTGCCTTCAGAGGAGGCGTAATGTAACCAGGGAGGGGGCGGGGGGCGGGGCTAATATTTGTTCCGCTGCGATGCACGTGGTGTCCTCTCCTTCATGTGAACTCCATGCATATTTCACTATGTGGTTGATTACACTCTCGAGATGATTTTTCATATCTAATCAGCTGCAGGCGCCGGGAGGTTTTACTCGCACAAGAGTGGCCATTAATATATTCGGCATACCCACATTGCAGACATGCCTTTGCTTTATATGTGCCTTTTTTTTTTTTGTTGTTGTTTTTTCTCACTTGCCGCGTCATACTCCCATGGTACACTTTTGAAAATGCTATATTTCTGAATAGGTACGTGGTGATATCCCTTCGGTTTATTTAGTGAGGGCTTATGGTCAAGCCTCTGACGTAACTGTAGCGTCGCGCTTCTCTGCAGCGCTTCCACCGGTGCATTGTGAGAGAATCGGTTTTTCGAAAATTCCACTGGCTTCATCGAATGAAATATTGACATTTCCCCCGCAAACAAGTGAAAGCTGGGAATCTCCACATCATAATCATAATTGCACGGGAAAACAACCAAACGAGGACACCGCAGCGGCGTGGAACGAAAGCAGTCTGTCGGAAGGGGAATAGGGTTGTGTCCTAAACGTCCCGATTTATGCAGAAACCCCAAAATCCAAATCCGTCAGTGATTGGACGCCTTGCCGCTCACTAACGCAGTCGGCAATCATGATAATCGGATCATTTCTCACTGATTCATCACCGCCATCGCCCCCTCTCGCCGGACGGGAGATGCGGCGTCGGCTCAGTCACGGATACCTGCTGACCTTTCCGGCGAGGATCCGCCGGGGGGGGGGGTCATGGCGGGAGCAGCACTTATGACCGATGCGCGGCAACCACGGAGGCCTCTGCAGCCTCGGCCTGGCTCGACGGCGTAGAGAGGAAAAAAGGAAGTGTGCGGCGCGCCGCGGGGCCCGAGGACGGCACGGTGGCGCCGCCGGGTCAAAGCCGAGCCCGCTGCCGGTCCTTTTGTGCAGCGTCGGTGATGGAAACCACGCCGTTAATCTAGCACGTTGAGGGGAAGGTGCCCTCCAAATGTCAGGGATTCAAATCCGTTAAGTCGTTAAATCTCTTTTAATTCAGTATCCTTTATCTCACTGAGTGCATCAGCATCCCTGTGTGCGCGCGGGCGCGCGCGTGTACAGCGCGTGCATCTTCGCGTCCTCACAATACAACCTCGACAACTAACTTCAGCGCTGGTTTGCGTCCGTCGGTAGCCGTCTCTGGGGATTCGTCAACCTCCGGATGAGAGACCAGAGTTGCACAGCGTCAAAGGGGCCCCCCCTTCAGAATTTCGGGCGTTACAGAGGGATGGCGCGGCGCGACCTGAACCATGACTTGCGGCCCTCCGCGCACGGGGGCGCCGCCCTGCGTTTCATCAGGTGCCACTGTGCGTCCATCCAGCAGTTTTTTTTTATTGGCCCGTTACGGCGTAATGTAGTGTTTCCGCGATGGTGGCGGGCTCCAGCTTAATGTCGCGCAGAGGGGCAGCGTGATGGAGGGATATTGCCCCCCTTCCATTACGGCGTCCGTGGCAGCGTGGTGGGCCTGCCGTTTCCTGCGAATCCGTCACCATTAGCAGTCCAATCTGCGGCGCAGGACACACGCACGTGGGTAGATGGCCGGGTCCATATTTACCCCCCACCGGCCCCAACCCCACGTGGTGTCCCCCACGGGGGGCCCCCCCCCCCCCCCCTTCCATTTCACTTAATAGAGCACTGTGTGATCTATATTCGAGGGAGGAGAGCGGACGTCAAATAAAAGCAATAACTCCGCCGCCGTGGGAAAAGGAAATCGGGAACGCAGGCGTGTCCCGGCCATGCAGACTGCTGTCCTTCCCCCAACCCAGCTGTGGACACACATTTCTCATTCCTCCTCCTTACAACGACCCCCCCCGTCCCCCCGTTGCTGCCCTCGCACTCAAGTTTATCATCAGCCGCTCCCCGTAGATGGCTTATTGCCTTTTTCCAGCCTTATCTGTCCGCCTGGCTGCGACGGCCTCCCAGGAAGAGATTAGCAATCCAATAACTTGTGGAGCGTCCACCCCATGCAGCAGGTGCTCCCCAGAGCGCATGCCGATGAGAACAGGCGGGGTTTGCCGAGAGTGAGCAGTGACTTCCCAGCAGCCTCGGCTTCCCGCCGCTCTCCCCAGCGGGTTCGGTTATGGCGGGTTTCGGCGGTGCCCTTTTCCGACGGAATGAGCTTCGTTCAAATGGAATAGCTTGGCCAATCGATTGCTGATCGCTAAGCAACTATCGTCGCTGAGTTCGCTCGGGACAAGGTACAAAAAAAATATGGTCTGATGTTCATTATTTGTTTTGAGAAAGGTTCCGTGAATTACCTCAAAATCTTATGCGGACTGGCAATGAAGCCACTGGCCGTTACATGGAATTGCCTCGGTTTAGAACCTGGCCCCTCCACCCCGAGGTGTGATCCTCTCTTTTGGCGCAACGTTGTTATCGTATATGATTGATCCTCCACAATATCTGGCTTCCGGGCAAATCCGACCTAATGAAACCAAGGACCTTATCCTTACCTCAGCCCCGTTTACTACCTGCACTTCCTAACTTTTACATCACCGCTCAGAGACATCTGGCTGAACCTCTCGGTGCCTTTACCGCGATATTGACATTTAGCTTCCTCGTGGAAATGTTGATTAAACAAACCGAGGCGACGCAACGCGCACTTGATACACATTATGCAGTGAACATACGGATTGCTTTAAGATCACCGTGCTGGTCTTGAATGCCAGCTGATGGGAGACTTGTTCGCAAAGCCTCGTTTTGAAATAAGTCCATGTCACTCAACGTCCGTGATAGCGTCACTTAAACTCGGACTCTTTGATTTATATTTCTGTACGTTGCTCTGGGGGTTTGGTTTGCAGAGAACAAACAACCTCGATTTACGATTGACAGCGAGCGCCCCCAACCCACTGCCCCCTAACGAGGCAGTAGGTAGATGGGGGGGGGGGGGAATAAGGAAATAGAAAAAAAAAAAAAAAAAAAGATAATCCGCGCGAACGATACGGTCTGATAAATGCACGCGTTGAAACGGGACGACCTGCTGGGTTTGAGTGCTTCTCGGTGCACAAGAGCGGGGACCACAGGCTAACCCAGCTTTTCTCTAACTTTACTTTACCTACGCGCGACGTCGCGCCTGCAAGACTGCACAAACACCAACTCAGCACAAAGCGGAGGGGGGGGGGGGGGGGGGGTTGGGGGGGGGGGGGGGGGGGGGGGGGGGGGGGCGGTTGTATTTTCTATTTCATGGGAAACACAAAAGGACTTACACACCCTATGGCGCCGCTGCAGGTCATCTCCCTCGTCCATAAATCCCCCTCTGGCTTTCCCGCTGCGGGGTGTGCAGTGAATTTATGCGATCTGCCCGCGTTATCTGTAGTCTGTGTTTTCTTCAATTTCACGGGGACTTGTGTTCCATGATGAAGACTCGGTCGGAGTCAGTTCCTCAGGGCCAACTAAACGTGATAAGCCACTACAGTGTTGTCATAACGCGCTCCATGAATCACAGTGGCTCTTTTGTCAGCGCTCGGGCGGTCGGCGGCGCGTCGCGCAACAAAGCCGCCGCTCGCGCCGTGACTGGCGTGGGCCCACGGCGGATTCGTTTGCGGATGCCGCCCGTCTAAAAATGCCGGTTGAAAGGCGAAGCGAATCCGAGGGCTGAACAGCTGCAGCGGGCTTTCTTATCTCTGTCACGCCTGTCATCAGATTTCGCCACGCCGAGATCTTCCCGGGTGCCGCGAGCGTCATTCAAAGTATCTGAGAGGCGGCGAGTGCGATTTAAAAAAAAATAAATAAAATAAAATAAAAAAGACAAGGCGATAAAAGGGTTGCGTTGCGTTTGCCGCGCCGTTGGGTCTCTGCCACCTGCCGCCCAGGGAGGGCGCCGGCTGGTGAATGAGAGGCCCGGGTGCAATAAAGGATTTGTACTAATTGAATCAAGTACGGAGGCCCCAGGAGGGACATACCTGGTGCACGGATACTAGCCAGGTTCAACCTAGGTCCACCAATAAAAAAAAAAAGAAAAAAAGAACAGACTACCCCCCCCACCCCTCCCTCACTCCGCCTCCGTTCTGCTGTAATTGCAGTTAGCCTAATCTGTCCCCCGGCCTCCTGTCTGTGAGACAAATATACGCCGAGCGCTCGTCTGGCATGAGTCACGGGGCGGCGGCGCGGCTCCGCGGGCTTGGCGTTCAGCGGCCTGCGAGACGAGCAGCAAATGAAAACGGAATCACTAGGCCGGGGGATTAATGTGGAAGAATGAAAGGGGACGGATCGGGGGGGGGCGGCGTCGCAGGTGTCTGGGGAGCGCGGGCGGACTGCCAGGCCTCGGCACCGCCGCGCGTTCCGGCAAACGATGGGCCCATGTCATAATAAGACGGGGCTGCGAGGTAGCGCGACATGAAGTGCGACAGGCGGTGCCTCCTCCTTCATTTCGGAATCACTAGGCCGGGGGATTAATGTGGAAGAATGAAAGGGGACGGATCGGGGGGGGGCGGCGTCGCAGGTGTCTGGGGAGCGCGGGCGGACTGCCAGGCCTCGGCACCGCCGCGCGTTCCGGCAAACGATGGGCCCATGTCATAATAGGACGGGGCTGCGAGGTAGCGCGACATGAAGTGCGACAGGCGGTGCCTCCTCCTTCATTTGGCGGCCCCGGCGAACGCGCGTCTCCCTAACAAGGAGAATCCATCCCAGAGGGGACGCGAGAACGAATATCTCCTAAAGGGAGACAAAACGATGGCGCTATCGCGTTCCCTCCGCTTTGATTGAAGACCGCGCGGGGAGGGGGAGGGGGAAGGGGAGGGGGGGCGGCTGCTATTTATACTGTGCGCGTTTCTCGTATCCCCATCGAATGATGCGGCGGAATCGGGTCGTCTTTTCTTTTTTTTTGCGCCCGCGGGCCGCGTCTCCGGCTCGTAGCGAAGAAGGGTTTCTCTCATCTCACGGGACACCCCGGCTTTTTGGATTTTCCCGTTCGGCAAGTGACGGGAAGAGCCTGATCTCCCGCGGCATTCGTGCCAAGTCGAACTCACCGCGTGGCGCGGATGACGTTTGGCTCCGGTGTCATTGACCCCGTGCGGGCGCTACGTCTCCTTCGGATTAATATGGATCGTGAAAGCCGACGCTACCGTGATTGATTTTTTTGTTTTTTTTCCCCTCTTCTTAAATGTCACTTACTGTACACACGCACGCGCGCACCCACAGCCTTTATCCGACGAAATTCCACACTTCACTCCATCTAAGATTCTCATAGGAATCCGAGCGCCCGTCAAAAGCTGGTTATCAAGTGTCGCAGCCCGTCGCTCCCCGTTTCCAGACCCCGGGCAGTGAGTGAACGGAGCGCTCCGGGGAGCCTTTCAACAGGCAGGCCTCCGCTCTGTGTGCTTTTGGATTATGGATCGGGCCTTTAATAATCAACGAGCGCGCGGTTGTCGGAACAGATTAGTGGCCTAATCTCCAGTGTGTGCCCCTCATAATACGCGTTACTCTGTAGCCCTCAGAAGCAACACAAAGCCCCGGCTTAGTGCCGCCGCGGCTAATGTTTGTCACCATATTGGTTTCCGTCCAGTGCCGCTCTCGACTTCAATCTCCGGGCCCTGCGTGTCGGAATGGCTCGCTGGGAGGACTTCATTTCAGGTGGTTTTTGAAGTGACATTTTTTTTTTGGCAGGAACTTGACATTTTGGCGAAATTGATTTATAAAAAAAAAAAAAAACAGAAGAAAAATTGTTTTGAAATGAAACTAGGCTGGCGATGCAGTGTCGCAGGCGGCTGGCGGCACGGGAAACGTCGGGCTCGGGCCAACGTAAACGGAAACATCGCTTTCGCTAAGCCTCGCCTCCGTCTCGCGGCAAGCTCTCTCAGGCACAAGGTCACCATCTGTTGTCATCACGCCAGAGCGGTGCACGGCCCCCCCCACCACCACCCTTTTTCCGTTTTTTTCCCGCGTCACCCGAGGTGTGATACACTGGCCTGCAAACGCCATTATTCTCCCGCTGTCTGGCTGATTTCCCAGCACTGTCCATGATGTAGGTGAGCCCCCCCCCCCCCCCCCCCCCCCCCCCCCCCCCCCCCCCCTCCCCCCCAGCAAGTGTAACACGGTAATTACGAGAAATGGGCCGCAATCAAGCCCGGACATAAATCTCCCGAGGGTGCGACAGCGCAGCTTACGCGAGGCGGCGTGGCGGCGAACGCTCGCGGCCTGGGTGCGATTGGCGCGGGGGGTTGGCATGCCAGGATTTAGAGGCTGAGGTGCGCGCGGAGCGTGCCTCCGTTAGTTTCATCAAAAGCAAACGCACGGTGAAGGAAGTAGTGTGTCGTCCGTCTGAAGATGCATTGAAACCGATCCTCACGGTCGTAGCCACTTTGTACGGACATGTTTTGTTCCAATCATCACTGCCACTACTATATAATAGATCTAAATACAATAATACTATGCGCTGTGCCGGGGGACTGAATCGTTTTGGGACCAAGACAGTTGGAGTGTATGACCCGTCATCTCACCTGGCACAGTTTAAAAAAAAAAAAAAAAAAAAAAAACAGAAAAAAAAAAAAAAAGCTAACCTCCTCCAGACCGACTCGGCGTGTATGTGCGCCGGTAATTAGTGGCCCCAGACGTGGGCGACACGGCGGATGCAAGGACGCGTCCGAAAAACGCGTGGCACACATTTCAGATCCACAACGGCTTTGCTCTGATCTGGTCCCCCATGAGCAAAACGAGCTGCGATGCAGGGTTGTGGCCCGTCTTGCGTGCCTTTACATGGTGGTTTTGCGCAATCTGTGCACATCACAGTCTGTTGGCGCGCGTCTGTATGTTTTTTTTAATGAGCGCGCTCAGTACTCGGCGCTTAGGACTGAAGAAAGTTCATTCTCTGCTTTTATATTGACGTCAAAACATATATACATAGAAACCTCCTGAAGATAGCAGGCCTTTTTGGCCTTGAACTGTAACTTACATCAATTAGAATTGCGCAAACACACACACACACGGGTCGGGGGACTGGGCCTCGAACCGGCAACCCTCTGGTCTAGATGCCTTTCTCCCTCACCACTCGGCCGCCTCTCCCCGTAAATCTTGTCGAAGATGTCCTGCCACAGTTTCAGAACGATCCAAACAAATTAAAATTAAATCAAATATGTCCTCCCACTCATCACACACGCTTTGACACACAGAGAGAGAGAGAGAGAGAGAGAGAGAGAGCGAGCGAGGTGATGCTGTGATTTCGGGTCGCCATCCTATTATCCTCAGCGTCGGCGCGAGCCGGGCGGAGCAGGCTCCCGTCGGCCGAACCGCAAAATGCGACACCTCCACCCCCTGCCGTGGAACTTCACACGTGCAGCATGCAGGACTCGTCGCCGCTTTCCGTTCTTATTGTGGATCCAGCCTAATCCGGTCAGCAGAGGACAAAATGACGACGGCAGTGCGTGCGTGCGTGCGTGCGCGTTTCGCGGCGTGCTTTGTGAAGACCGCCGGACACAACGAGGCAAAGCGGCTCTCATTTGTTGTCTGTCCCGGAAAACGTTGTGTTTCCCAAGCTACAGTTTTGTGTCTGTTGTGTAAGAGCGGTGAAGGTGAAATCCTGTCGTGTCACACGTGCTCTTTTGCCTAACTCCTACTTCCCCTGTGCACCGCGGTGGGTTTGAAAGGCTCGATTTGAACTCATCTCATTCTACTAAAGATCCAATTACTCGCGCGCGCGCACACACACACACACACACACAATTGGAGTCGTTCAGTCGTCGTCTTTTATTGGGTCATTTAATGAGATTCAAGTGTCTCGTCCTCACAACCCCTCGTCCCAATTATAAATGGAAACCTGTGAAAACCGGGGTGGGAAATGATCACAAGATCAGCTGGGCCGAGACGCAAAAAGCCACCTTCCCCCGCTCCTGGCTCTGAAAAGTGAATGTCAATGGAACTTTGTTCGCAAAGGTTAACACGGCCATTCGAATTCAGCCGGCAGCGCCTCTAATTTATTCCCAAAGTGGTGTCGTTCATTTATGGATTTGTTCCAAGTTTAGGGTGACGTCTGGCGGCCAGATTTCCGGGACAGTTATCTCCTTGTCTTTGTCTTTGGCTTGCGGGTCGGGGACTTACACAAGCGCCCCCCGCCCCCCCCCCCCCCCCCCCCGGCCCGGCCCCCAAAACCACCCCCACCCCCCCCTTCCCCCCTCCCTTTTTTTTTTTTTTTTTTCCGTTTCACAGCAAGTAAAACTCGACAACAGCAACAACACTTGTCAGGCCGACGTTCCTCTCGGGGGGGGGGGGGGGGGGGCACGCAGGAAACCAAAACCAAAAACGCAGCGGCGCTCCGCGGCGCCCACGCCTCTCCCACTGATTAATGCCCAGAGGTGGAGGACCCATGTTGTGGCGCTGATGAGGCAATTTGTACAGTTCGGCGGGAAAAACCACGGCAGTTCATTTTATTGCAATGCGTCTCCGGGGATACGTCGGCGCGGCAGCTACTGCGTACAGTGAGGAGCTTGGCGCCATAATAAATCAAAAGAGGCCTGGCATGCCCAGGGAGGGGCGGTATTACAGCTCACTCTTTAATGGCCCACGTGCCGTTTGTGGCTCCGTTTGGATGGGGGGGGGGGGGGGGCGGGGGGGGGGGGGGGGGCCAGCCTTCTTATTGTATTTTTCGGTCACGAATACAAAGCCTGGGAGTTTGCTTGTTTTTTTTTGAACGCCGCTGCTTGCCGCGCGCGCCTGGAGGGGGATCGCTTCACCGCTGCGTTCTCGACATGTTCTTCCTTTTCCCGACGAACAATGGAGTCGGCGGCGCCGGCGGGTTGCGCCGCGCTCATAACGGAGAGAAGAGAGCCTATCAATAAGCAGGTGCGTCGGTTCCGGCACCGATTGCGCCGCATGAGCCCTTTGTTGGCACGGCGGGGGGGGGGGGGGTGGGGGGGGGGGGGGGGGGGGGGGGGGGGGGGGGGGGGTTTCTGGTTTGCTGCGAATTTTTACTTCCGCTGGACGGACTATCGGAACACTTTTTTTTTTTTTTTTAAACGAGACGGTCAAGTCGAGCAAATAGTAAAAATGTGTCCCTCGCGAATCCCCAGAGCTCAAAATGGTGTCTTGACGTGTTCTGTTTGGTTTCGACAGAGTTTGCGGTTTCATTCATTTGGTGAATTTCCCTCGTTTGACCTAGCTGCGACATCATTCAATCTTTCTTCAAAAACAGAACCTTTGACATCTGTGCTTGATTAAAGTCCTTTTCCGGTGATTGACCAATCGATATTGCAGACCCACCTACACGAGTCCGATCCGGCCGATAATCCGGTGCCGCCATAGTGCGGCAGAGACAAGGTGCCAATTTGCGCTCGTGTGCGGTGAATGTGTGCGTGTCGAGGGCTTTGTGTGTGTGTGTGTGTGTGTGTCGACTCGCCCCGAAGGAGGATCCGTGAATGCACGTATCAAAACCGAAGCGGAAGTGCATGCGGCTGCTGCCAGTCGGAGACATTTTCGGCCTGCTTTCCCATTTCGGAAAAAAAGGGGCCGTAAATCCTTCCGTTTTAAACGGTGCAAAGTTCGCCGTTTACCCGAGGGGGCTGAGTGGAGTCTGAAGAGTCTGACGATTTGGTCTGCCGAGCAGCGGTGCTCCGCTTGAGAACCGAGGCGGGGCCTTGCTGGAGACCATTGAGAGCAGAAATGATGGAATGCCAGTTGTCGTCGTTGTTGCCGGTGAGGAGAAGTCTGCTTTTTTTTTTTTTTTTTTTTTTTAGATGGCACGCGGCGAGGTGTGCGATATTTAGTTAATTTAGAAGAAATTAAAATAAAAAAACGCCAAGCACAGCGATAAATTGCCTCCAGCTGTTTTAAAAAGCGGAGGGAGCAGCGTGGGAATATATCTCCATCGTTAAACGCGGCCACGGCGGTCGAATGTGCGTACGTTTGCCTCTCCTCGGGGCCGAAACGAAACCCCCCTTTTTTTTTTTTTTTCATCACCGCATGATGTCTCACCAGTGCGGCCGCCGTCTCCTCTAATTCCCCCGGCGTTAATGAGATGGGACAGTTACCCCAAAATGTGCCGCGAAGCGCTCGGGTGGCGCCTTCTGCTGTACTCGTAACCGCCTCGCCGCCGTCTAAACGGGCTCCGGCGCATGACTCTCGCCGCGGTGCGCTGAGGCGGAACTTGTGCTCGCTATTTCACATCCAGCTGCCACCGGGCATAATTTTTTCGTCAGGAGGCCATCGCCCCCCTCCATTATTGTATTTTTCGCCTTCCGTTTGGTCTCCAACCGGTGTCGGTGTTCCTCTGGGTCGGGTCCGATCAGGGTCCGGGTGTGTCCGTTCGTGCGGTCGTAGTCGGCCGCGGCGTAGCCGGGAATTGGGCGCGCGGATGTCATTTCCGTGTCCAAAATGCGCGTCTATTTGACGCTATCAACGGGACACGCACTGTGATCTGCCCGGAGGCATTGTGTTCATTGTGTCCTCCGAGATGGGGGGAAAAAAAAAACGCGTTTGATGTGTTCCCTCTTTTTGGGGGCTGTCGCTTTTTGTCCGCGTTTACTGCAGAATCAATCTCCGTTCCTGGAGGGCAAATCTATTTTTTATTATTTTTTTGGTCCGGACGAGATTCTCTCATTTTCTGGAGACCACGAATGTCCTCCGCGGTCAGACGTTTCACAGCCCGGTGTCGCGACCGCCCTCGTGGCGTGCTAATGCGAGCGACGGCTGACTCGGCCCGCCTCTCCGATCTCGACCCATTTTTCCGAGCTGCTTCTGCCCGAGGCAGCCGCGACGGAGCCGGGGATCCGAACGCGGCTTTTGTCCCGATTTGGATCTTTGTCAGCCAGTAAGGAATTAAAACTAAAAATGGCCCATTTTTTTTAAATTTTAGACTCACTTCGTAGTACCAGATAACCGGATTATCCTCTGCTGGTGTGTTGTTTTTTTTTTCCCCCCCCCGCTGAGTTTGCGCACCCAATATGTTATGTAAAATAAAAAGTATACTTATATATATATATATATACAGTATATATAATGACGGCGTTGAAGTGCGCCATTTCTGACTAATATTGTGCCGGAGCGGCGCAGGAAATAAAGCGGGAGGGAGGGATTGCAGCAGGAAGGAAGGAAGAAAAAAATAATAATAAAAAATCCGTTTTTGCACACCACTCACCCGCCGCGGTCGCTCTATGCATAAATGAATACGGATAGCTGTGTGCGAAAGCCGCGCGGCTAAGAAGTTGCCTGGCACAAGACGTCGCAGCGAATCAGCCCCCCTCAGCTACTGTCCGAGCCCGCGTGCACAAAACCACCTCGCACGCAAACACAAACGCATGGCCACGCACCACGCTCGCGCCCAAACAATCGCTCTGGCTTTTTGGCTTATATCTCCTTTCACCATTGCGTTTCTCTATCCATTTCGTCACCCGCGGAATTCAAGCGGAAATATGTGCTCCGCGGCTCGCCGCGGGACACGGATGCTGGCTGGCGTTTTGCATATCGGCAACTCGACTTTTTTTCCACAATTATTCCTGTACCGCTAAAGAGATTATGGCCCGTTGTGTAGCCCACCGGAATCCAAACAGCACCACTTGTCTGTCGTTTAGTGTCATTTCATCAAAATGAAAATCCTGCCGCGGCTCATGAGGGAAAACATTAAGAAGGATAATAAAGGTGCCGGGAGCCCCCGGGGGTGATTTTTCTGGTCTATGAGTGATATTGCTGCAGAGGGCGACACAGGTTTAGGATGATGTGTGGAAAAAAAAAAAAAAAAAAAACCCCGCATAAATAAGTAACACCACAAACGCAAACATTTCGAGGCCCCTCCGAAACAGTTCTCAGCAAAAGCGCTAAAGTTTGCAAATATTCAGACAATTATCCCCCAAAACGATTTTGAGCTTACCTCTGCAGGACTGTGAGCGATCGCCAACGCCAACGTACCATCAAGCCCTCTGTTGCATAATCATTTATTCATCTCGGCAATCAAACGGCCTGGAGCTTTCATATCGCACACCAACTGCCAATAGAACGTGAAGGCGTTTTCTCGGCGGCGCCGGTGACACTTTTCTGAAGACGGGATTGCCTCTTGGTTTTTCCACTTGTTTGCTCGTAACATTTCAGAAGCCACCGGATGGATGGTAGTTTTTTTTTTTTGGGGGGGGGGGGGGGGGAATGACTAACTTTGATGAGCCTCTTGCCTTTTTCTCCCCTAATGCCGCAGTTCACTCACCCCCTTTTCTGAAGTCGGCGGTTCACACGCGCGCGCGCACTTTGTGCTTGGTGGTGCGAGGCGTCAGACTCGGCGGGAACTGATATCCCCGCAAAGTTGACTCTTTAAGTAAACAGCGCTCTAACGGAATACTTAATTGAACGCTCCATTTGACCTCAATTGCATAGATGATCACAGCTCGGCAGATTTATGTTCATTTACAAAGTCTAAGGCTGTCGGAAGCTTTTCGTACATGAGATCATGGGTGTTTTTTGTTTTTTTGGGGGGGAGGGGGGGGGGGGTTTAATCCTGCAGATCATTTAAAAAAACAAAAAAAAAACACCTGTGGGACATGTTGCTCGGGTTGCGTGGGAAGCGGAGGCTGATTTTTCTGCAGTATGTTCTGGTGTGGTCACAATTATGTCTTTTTATGTACCTCGTTTTGCGACGGCATAACATTTGTTTTAATGAATCCAAAAAGCTTCGCCGCCTCTTTGCTCCAAAGTACGCTGAAGTGATGAATAGGAGCTATTATCTTTAAAGAGGCTGTTTTTGGATAAAAGTTATGCATATTTTGGGGGGGGGAAACTTTTTATGTACCTCGTTTTGCGACGGCATAACATTTGTTTTAATGAATCCAAAAAGCTTCGCCGCCTCTTTGCTCCAAAGTACGCTGAAGTGATGAATAGGAGCTATTATCTTTAAAGAGGCTGTTTTTGGATAAAAGTTATGCATATTTTTGGGGGGGGGAAATAACAGATGAAAACGTGGATTACATACCCTTTTTTTTTTTTTAGGGGCCTGAACAATGAGGCGGCGTTAAAAAAATAATAATAATAAAAAAAAATGGCAGCATTTCACAGTCTCAAATTCCTAAGCAGCAGAACTGCCTCCCTCAGTTGTGCAGGGGCGCTTTTTCGACAGAGGAGGGGCTGTAATTGGAATCTTTCTCGGCGTGCCCGAGATCATTTATATTTAAAGGAAAGATAGCGCCATATGAGCCTGCTTTATTCATAAATGATAACCATGATGGGGTTGTCGGCCGTGGTATTCTGTTATTAATACGTCGTTCTCAAGATTAGTGCCGCTCTGCGGCAAGAACGGGCGGCCGTGCCGTTCAACTTTCACCTTAAGGAAAAATGAATTATTCAAATAGCCCTCCACTTACCGGCTTGGCGTCTCCTTCGGACTGAAATGTGGTGGTAAAGGGTTAAGGCGGGAATATTTTAACATCCTTTGGTGCTGCTGCATGTCTGCTTTGCGTCGCGCATACTTCCTCGGATATTGACCCCCACGACCCAGGAAGTGTCTCTGATGGCAACATTTGATTTTAAATGTAGGAAACGAAGCTCTGATTAATGAGCCTTCCCCCCCGCCCCCCCCTCCGCACTGATTAATGAGCCCCCCCCCCCCCCCCCCCCCCCCTCCGCACGCAAGCGTAGTCCATGCACATGTTTAGGAACTGAACTCTGCGGACGCTCTCCGCGTCGCCCCATGTCGCGGCGGAACGTCTCCGTGGCCAAGCCGTCGGCCGCTGGCGCGCTGCCCCGACGGCCTTCGCTCTGCTGGCTTTTTAAGGTTTTTTCCGAGGTCCAAAAGGGGAGAAAGCATCGGTGTGCGTGGTGCCGCAGATGAACTCGCTGCCGCCGTCTCTTGTTGTTTGACGCTCGCTGGACATCCGCAACCTGAACATAAAAAAAAAAAAAAAAAAAAACGAAATTGTAGGAGCTCCGAACAGAATTCAATTTGAATATATTACATGGGAGAGAATGGTCTTTGTTTTTGTTTTTTTTCAAATCCTGGAATGAAAAACTTTCAGGGTTTCTTTTTGGGGGTGTTTTTTTTTTTGGATGCCATTAATTTGGCTCGTAGCTTTGTTTGCCGTGGATACCCTCGAGGCCTTTTTTTTTTTTGGCTCGTAGCTTTGTTTGCCGTGGATACCCTGGAGGCCTTTTTTTTTCTTTTTTTTTCGTTGGAGGGGGGAGGGGGGTGTTTGCGATATTGGGCTTAATAAATGAAATTGACTTGCCTGTTTAGTTTTCGGGGCCGAAAGTGCTTTCGGTGGACAACGCGTGTCGACACCAAACCCTCAGTTTGCTCCCATCAGCTCCGTGCTCGGCCTCACTTAAATGCACTCCTCTCTGACAGCTAAAAGTGTCCTCCGACAGCAGCCGCCACCCCGTTTATTGAGGGGGCCCTTGCCACCAGCCAACGAAAGGCAGCTTTTTTCGCAGCAGCCCCGTCAGGGGTCGCGGAGGGGCCGGCGGCGTCCGCGCACCAACGCGCCTGTAACCGGCCTTCCCCTCTCTGTGTTCTTTGTCTTGCATCCTTTTCATTCGCCATCATCGACCGCCGGCAAGTGCGTCGCGGATAGCGCCCGCCCTCCTTTGGCAAGCGATTATTGTGACGGCGACGTGGCACCGGCACCCCTGATGCGGGGCGTGTGAAGCACAAACAAACCCCACCCCCCCCCCGGGCTCTCTCTTTTCCCTCCTGAATCTCCATTAAAATACATTACATATGATTTGTGGCGATTAAACCGCTCAGAGTGACAGTGTAATGGCGGGGGGCGGGGGGGGGGGGGGGGGGGGGGGGGGGGGGGGCGGCGGCGAGGGTGACGCGCTTTGATTTACTCTCGCCACTTATTAGCGGGGAAGACATAAGAGGCGAGAACGGGGAAATCATTCGCACTCAAGTGCTCAGATGGTAAGCGGTCAGGCCTGATGTGTGCGCTTTTGCGTGTGCATTACTGACCCCCCCCCCCCCCCCCCCTTTTAATGTTTTATTTATTTTTTATTCTTCTCCTCCTTCCTTGTCTGCCGCTCACGTCGCGGTCTGATTCGACAGCTGCTGCTCTTAATTTCATCCCTGGCTATTTCCAGAGCGTCCATCTGGTGCCGCCGAAAATGAGGGGCTGATGGGAGCAGCACTCAGCCGGTGAGATGACGACGCGCGTGCGCGCGCGTTCTTACAAATACATGTGGGCAAAGGTGATGCTGCGTGCCTCTGAAAGCGAACACACGCGACGTACACGTGGACGCACTGATGCAAATAGACCATGTGCACCTGGACACAGGCACACGCGCATTCACAGCCGAGGTTGGGGGTCCGGTTGGCATTGAATATTAATAAACGTGAAACCGACACCCAAACCACGGCGCCGCGGCGAAACAAATGGCGCGGAAAGCACTTGTCCTTGCGCGTACAACAACACCGTGGCGCTTTACCTCCCTACTTTCCACTTCCCGCTTTAATTCGGCCCCCCACACCTCCCCCCACCAGGGTGTGTGTGTGTGTGTGTGGGGGGGGGGGGGGGGGGGGGTGGGGGGGGGGGGGGGGGTGGTCATCGCTGAGAGGCGAGTTGGCGCGAGGTGTCGGCTTGAGTGTGTGTGCCCCGAAAAGTAGCCAATTATCGTAAATCCGGGAGACGTTGGTTCTCCGCGCACATATTCCAGCAAGTCTTTCTCTCTCTCTCGCTCGCTCGCTCGCTCGCTCGCAGATGGAGAAGAAAGACAGGCCAATTACGCTGAATGATTTTTCCATTTGTGCTCCGCGAAGACCGAGAGCTTTGCTGTCTCTCGCGCGCCGTGTTTTTGTTAATGTTGTGCCACGGGCGCTTTCGTTTTTTCGTCCGCTTCCGAAGGACCGATTCCTCCCGCTTCGAATAGCGCTTTTGGGTTTGTTTTTTTTTTTTATTTCCCGGAGTGCGCGAAGGCTTGTCCTCCTTCCACCCCGCTGCAAACACGTATAGTTTTTTTTTTTCGTTTTTTTATTTGAACAACCCCCTTGTTTTGCTTTTTTTCCCGACGGCTATAATCCTATCGATCGGCTCCGGCCTATTCCTGTTACAGGAACGAGTCGGGGCGCTGTGCTGTGCGGCGCGGTACTGTGGAGCCGGCAGCAGCGTTGTGAACGGGCATCCGGCGCCACGAGCACCAAAGTTGGCTTCGGAGAGACGGGGAGCGGCCAGGGCTGCACCTCGGCCGAGAAACAGCCGGCTGTTCTTCCTGCGGAGGACGGCGCCTCTTCTCCTCGGAGAGCGGTAGTCGAAAGAGAATTTCCACATGAGCTTTGGGGAAAGACTGCCTCTCTATCCGCCTCTTCCAACTCTCTCTGGAGTCCCCCCCCCCCTCCCCCTCCCCTCCCCCGGCCTGCCCTCGCACTTCTTTCCTCCTTCAAAGCGCACCGTCTTTTTCTCTCCATCCCTCTTCTGCCTCGGTTACGTCTCCCCCCCCCCCCCCCCGAGGCCTGTGCCAGGTGCAGCCAGAAAGCGTGCGACAGCACCCTGCCGTCACCGACAGCCAGCCGCGCCACTTAGTGTCACTCGGAGTCCCGCCACGCACTTTGCCACGGTCCGCCGGGGCGGAGATCCGGCTGACTCGGCGCATTAAAAAAAAAAAAAGGTGGGATTTCGGCGGCGCTCCCTTGGCCGGGGTGCAGTGTTGAAGGTGACATCGGCGGCTCCGGGTGACAGCGCTCCGGCATTCTGCAACCCGCCCACGCTCTGTCACTGTCATCGCCCTTTCACAGCGCTGTGAGGAAGGGGGGGGGGCGGCGGGGGGGGGGGGATTGGAGGTAAGCCGGTCGCACTTCACCGTCGTGAACAGTCAATCCAGGTGGTTTCACTTCATTCCCGTCACTTGGCTTGTCGTGTTGGCAACGCCGTGTGTACCTCGGCGACACGCCACGCAACGCCTGACCGTAGCGTAACGCAACCTTACTAATGCCACAGACTTTTTCTTTTTTTTTTTTTTTTTTTTCCCAGGCTTAGAGCCATAGATCTGCAGAAAAGGCTCTCCTGAGTTATAGATATATTTTTAACGCACTGACACTTTTAAGTTTTGTTTTTTTTTTTCCTTTCCCCACACCGAGCCAAAACCATGCCTTTCGCCGGCTCGGGAAGCGACAACTTTGGAACGTGAGCGAGCGACGACGTGTGTGGCGAGCTGTTCTCGCCTCTTGAGGGGTTCCCACGGCAACGGTCGGCGGCCTCCTTTTTTGTCTGGCGAGGTGCGAATGCTTGTTGGCCAGCTACTGCAACGGCGTTGCTGAGGACGCGCTCGTAAATGCCCGGCGATTGTGTCATTTCTACTGGGGGGGCGGGGGGGCCATTGCCTATCGCAGAGCAGGTCAAGTGATGCGTCCAAGGAATCACGAGAACGTTGGATTTATAGCCGAGTGCGGCTTCCTCGTGCTGTGTTTTGGTTTTGTTTACTTATTCAGAAGCGCTTGAATTATACAGATGCCATGTCCTCCCTAGTCGGGCGCTCTCGCGATCCTTGAGCGCTCCTCTCTGCTGATAGGCTCTTTGATCTGTGACCGTCGGGAGTTGGACTCGGCAACTGGAAAAGGGGGGGGTTTGACTCCAAGTGGGACAGGCAGGGTTTTCGGGGGGGGCGAACAGACGGGGGGGGGGGGGGGGGGGGGGGGGGGGGGGGGGGGGGGCC
>JAFBJU010026065.1:44493-80873 GCA_016785305.1 Colistium nudipinnis | reverse complement strand
TGTCTCTGCCAGACAGAGGAACTGGGAGGATGAGAAGGGTGTAGCTAGGGGGGGGGGGGGCTTCCCGCTCTAACCCCTGCAGGCTTTTCATTGACACCCAGGTGGAATATAATGGACTGCTGACTGCCTTGGCTGTTGTTGGGGAATTCCTTTATTAGCTTTTACAGGCCTGTCTTCACTGGCATTTTCCATGTGACAACACACTGCAAGGAAAGTCTCATTTAGACTTAGGCGAGAAATGACAATAGATAATTGCTAAAAGATAATATAGTCTAAAATCAATATGCATTAATTCCAAGTCATGCAAACCTCGTCTTTTTTATACCAAGTCAGCTATTTAACCTTCACATTTTCTGCATTGACTGAATATCAAGATTTTGGTTGTGTCTCTGGCTGTTTATCTTCCTTGATCCTCAGGCCAAAGCTAGTGATTAAACATTCCAGATCTTCAGACACCAATATCGTGAGAATCACAAGACATTATTCACATTTTGGCAATGACATCAGCAGACAGTTGGCAGTTGCCCTGTAGAACAAGTCGGAGAATCACCCTTGCCTGATATGAACAAACAGAGGAGGGAAGGGACCTCATTGGTATACTGGTATATAGCACACTCTGTTGGTCACGGTTTGTTTAGATTTCAAATCAGCTACGGTTTCCATTCGCAAACTCGCACAAATCACATAGGTTGCAGCCGAGGTAGTGGAGTAACAGGTGTGTGTGTGTGTGTGTGTGTGTGTGTGTGTGTGTATAAAGCATGAACATCATCTGCTTACCAAAAAAAATGTCTTTGGTACATCCCTTTCTTTTGTAAAACAATAACTTCAAAATAACCTGTATGAAATAGAAAAGTGCACCTTAAAAACATCTACAGACTACAAATAAAAATAAGAAAGGGCAAGGAAGGCAACACAAAAGTAAGCTACCGAACCAGGCCCAGAGGCTTGTAAATAAGAGCGTCCTCTCGTGATGTGTGTTTTCAAAGTAGTGTACAGTGTACACTATCCACGGTCACCTGGTCAAAGTGCTATTGCAGGACTCAGAGAATTATACGCATATAATCACAGTTATGTCACAGAGATAGAGAATATCTTTGATAGCGATAGCCAAATGGTGTTGGCTGTTATTTGCTGTAGCCACACCGTTCTGCGTTTTTGCACCGTTTGTGAAAGACTAATACAAATAACAGACGCCATATAATAGCACTTTGGAGCCCCTTGTAGAGCATTATCATGGCACAGCCATGATTTCCATTGGCCGTTTTCCCATCTTCACCTCGCACTACCCACGTCGCCATTATGGCAATCCATACTCACAGGGAATTCTGCTACCTACCCTCAACCACAATTCATATGCTAACGAGCCACGATCCGGACTTGTAGACCCTGTGTAATCAGTATGCATGTGGAAAGCCGACATGAGCCAGAATGAGCAAGACCTCAATCACAATCTGAAGCTGCAGCAAACTCAGTCGGAGGGTCCTTGTTGCTATGTGAGTCACAGGCTCACTCAATTTCCATGACGACAGCGGCGGATGACATTCACCGCCTATCAGCATATCTGTTGCACACAGAAACTCAGGGGCATTGTCTCTCAGGGCCCACCGCGTCGGTGCGCTGACAGGGATACGTAGGTGGAACGCTGCGCTGCCCTTTATTTCTTTGATATACGGGACCGCTGATTGGCAACCCGGACAGCCAATACACTATTCAATAGTCGGTCTTCTATAAATATACCTGTCCATCTGCACAATATTGTTTTTGACTGGGAAAAAAATAATAATGATGTGGACAGTGGAGCCCACTCGTATGTATGTATAAATGATGCTCCCATTTGAATACAAAAAATCCTTTGCAGAGTGCCGAAGAATGCGACATGCACACACATGCACAGCCACACTGGTAGTAAGGGTCTCCGCAAAGCTTGCCATTTATTATTAACTTAATATTCAGCCTTACCACGCCCGAATGAGCGATCGAGAAAGTTGAGAGGCAAAATGAAACAGGAGCTCTGTAGTGAGCGGGTGTACTGCACAGCCAACGCTGCAGAAACAAACTGAAACGCTGCCGTCCCAACAAGGCAACATAGGATGTCAGATCCTTTACGCTGCTCTTGTTGTTTCAGTGAGCATCTTATTTACACATTCACGAAACATACGAAATGGTTATGCAGACACCAGTAAACAGGACACTCATATACAGTATAATGTGACAACACATAGTATTAAAACACACTGTTGAATGTTATGTTATATGCGCTCTTACTCTGAAATGCTGCACTTTTATTTTGGTAAGGACACTGACGTATCACATGTGACGTGATGACGTATGTTTAGTTGATCTGATGTGACGCGCCAAGATGTCCGCGTTGATGCGCTACTTATACGCACATGTTAATGTTCGTGTTTATGAGGCTGAATAAATATGCCCGAAGGCTAAAGAGAAAACGCTCGACTTAATGTTCTCCACGCAACCTCCAAACTAAGGACTGACCGCTGCCACTCCACTATGCCCCCACGTGCTCAACACACACACACACACACACACACACACACGGGGACATATTTCATCTTACGTAGCGTCTGGGCTTACATTGAAAAAGGCCTTCCTGAATTTAACGCTATAAGGCACTTTGCATTTGACATGAATTTACAGAGTAGGATCACGCTTTTTCAGACCTTGAAACAATATGTACACGCGAACACTGAAAGATTATTCAGTCACTTTGATGGCTCATTTCCAAACAGGCCACTTCTTCGGGCAAGTTCGATGTACGAGTGATAGGGGAAGAAATCCAGATCCAAGTTATTGATCTGTGCCATTTAGCTGAATATAAACTTCGGCCTGCGTTATTCAAATCAAGTGGGGACTTAAGCAGAGAAAAATGTGAATCTAGTTTGTCCCAAGGGAACTCTTTGTAGCTGGTAGGGGCAGGATAATAATTACAGAGGACTAGAACTTAATCTCTTTTTATGGTAAATGGGGGCTTGTCAGTATTGTTTTAAGAGAGACTTTAATTGTGAACTTGATCCATGAAATAATGATGGTGCGCCAAACAGGCCGGGCCTACATATTAGCACCGAAGTCCATAGCTGCCGGTCAATGTTTATGCACGCTCCTCTGGGATCTGTCCAGGTATCTTTATCCCTTGGTCTAAGGTGTTTCCGGGACTGGAGTTGACACAGCTGGAGTGGGTTTCAGCTGTGCTGCCGCCGGTGGTCCTCTGGATGAACTGGAGAAAGTTCTCCTGGAGGGAGCCCTCGTGGCTGGACGCCCCGAACTCCACGGGCTGGGTCAGGCAGCAGCGTCGAAACTTTACGAGCTCCTCCCGGATTTGTCTGTTCAACAGGCCGTAGAAGAACGGGTTAACGGCGAAGGAAGCGTACGCGAGCCAGGTGACCGCCTCCTCCAGGTCCCCGGGGCTCTGCATGGAGCCGGTCAGAGACATTTGCAGGTGGAAGATAAAGTAGGGCAACCAGCAAACCAAGAACTGGCCCACGATGAAGACCAGAGTAAGCGCGGCCTTGCCTCCGCTGAAGGCCCTCTCTGGAGAGAGTCTTTGCGGGAGACTGCGGGTGGTGGCGATCATGGTGGTCTGGCTGTTGATGGAGTCCGAGCGATCCTTGGCGGGGTTCCCACTTGCCCACGTCGGCAAAACCGGCACTTGCTGCTTGGCCGCGGAACGAGCCACCTTGTACACGGCACAGTACACGGCAAAGATGACCACGGCAGGGACCAGGAAACAGACCACGCTGTAGAGCACAGCGAATACTCTTCTCAGACGACTGTGGCTCGCGTGGAGCGAACAGTGAGCCGCAGCGATGGAGCTGTGATGTCCATACGCCGGCCACCCAAACAGCGTGACCAAGGCCAAGAGGATCGACTTCACCCAGATCAGGAGCATCACCCCCACCGCAAGGTTGATCGTCATTTTGACTTCGTAACGCATCGGGTGTACGATGTAGAAATAACGCTCCACACTGATGGCCGTGATGGTGAGGATGGACAGACAAATGAGGAAAACGTTGAGAAAGATGTAAACCTGACACTCGAGCACAGTGAACACCACGGTGCCGAAGAACGGCGAGCTGGATATGATCCCCAGGGGCATGAGGAGGATGGCGCACAGCAGGTCCACCGCGCAGAGGTGACACACAAAGGCGAACCTCTTCAGGTGAGGCGCGCGGGCGATGGCCACCATCACGCCGGCGTTGGCCAACAAAGCGATGAGGTTGAGGGTCACCATGCAGAACAACCCGAAAAGATCTCTGATCTGGGACTGGGAGCTCGTGACGACGCTCACCTCGGCAGGCACTGTGGGATTGGACTCCCACAGGCCCGTGGTGAGATTTGGAAGTGATTGATTGGACAGAGAGGCTATCATGGGACCAGAACCAACGTTGGCCATTATTCATTCGCAACCTCCTCCATCAATTTTTCAAACGTCCTCATGTTTAGAGGTGCCGTGTATGTCTGTGGAGTCTGTGAATAGAAGAAAGAAATAAAAATGAAAGGCAGTCCATGATAAGACAATACATACAAAGAAAAATGATTGTGGTTTGCCTCTAAATAGTTGGATGGAAATTAATCTATTCAAAAACCTTGCGTATTGCAAGTTTCTGGAGATTTTGAAGTGTAACTATATATTGGTAAACGGAAAAAAAACTTTTGTCAATGGCAATGAAGAACAGGTCGCTCTTCGTTGTCCAATGGGCAAAAGTGCTGGGAAAGAGGAAGGCAAAAAAAATTGACAATTTTTCCAAAAACTCTTAAGGAAAAAAAGCTTAAAAAATCATAAATAGAACACCATCACATAAAACATAATAAAGAAAAAACTCCGTGTAGATGAGTACTCCTAGAAAGAAGCAATACACCAAACCACACAAAAAGAATGAAGCTGATGAAGAAAACGTGACTTACCCATGATAAATCCTGGCTCTGTTTGGGTAGCTGATCAAACAGGTTAACGTGACAAAGCTTCTATCCAACACATTCTCTGTATAAGTCCAAACCCTGGCCCGGCGTCTTTTTTCATGTTTTCGCCAAAAACGTAAAACAGACACAGTATTCCAGTTGTAAAGAAATCCATGTTATCACATCCAGTCAACCTCCAGCATGAGGTCCTCTCTGTGGAAATGATCCAGAGGTCCAGTCTTGGATCACACCTGCATTTCTCTAATCCAACAGGTGCGGATAAGGCCAGTCCATGATGGATTTCATCAACCCCTCCTCCAGAAACACTATCATTCCTGTCCTGTGTATTCCTGTGTATGGCAGTGACTGTCACACATTGTATTGTGTGAGTGTTTTTTTTTTTTTTTTCCTTCTATCACACACACACCCCACTGTCCCCCTCCAGAGGAAAGTGTTCCCTGGGTCCTAATTTCTACCAGATAAAAGAAACTCACATTACCCAGTTTCCTCTCCGTCTCTGTGCCCAGTAACAGAATATTTACTAAAATCAGAGGTTTCCGTTTTTTTATTATTATTATTATTATCTGTATTCAGTTACTTAACAGCTTTCTGGGAAATTAAACAGGCAATAATCTGATATTAAGGATTACATACACATTCAACATTTTGAATCATAAATAAGTACTTCCTTTTGTGTATAATTAGCCATTATAAAAGGATCTCTTAACGCAAAAAAAGGCAAAATAAGAGCAGATTCACTTTTGATGTTGGTTACTACAGCTACTTAGATTAGTCATGCGGCAACTAATTCCTCTCGTACATACCGCTTTGATTTTTTGCACGTAAACCTAGTCTGGCGAAAAATGCTGGAATAAAGTGTTCTGGTGCAAGTATTTCAATACTGAAATGCTTTGCAAGACTATTTTAAGTATTGTACTTTCATGCCATTTATTTAAGCAGATTAATCTTTGAAAAAAGCAGGAGGAACTGATACAATATATGTTGTGCAAATGCACTCAAATCTGACCAGAAGTGTGTTCAGCATGTATACGTTTTACAATCAAATGGATATGAAATTTAAAAAAAAGGGCATTTCTATGGGCATTTCTATGTTCATCGAATCGATTTTACCATTTAAATATATCTCCTAATAAGTGTACCCTGTTTAAATCGAATGTTAGTGTTCGCCTTCCAATTTCCAAGTAGTTCATATAGTTGGATAAACTACTGAAAACAACAATACATCGAGTAAGACCTTATTGGATCCTCAAGAATTTTAGATTTCCTTTAATCGCAATCTTAAGGAGTAGGGGTACTTTAGTTTATTGACTAATCATCGGTTTAAGGAATGGAGTACATTCAAAGGAGGGTTTCTCACTACTGACATCACATGGTAGAATGGGGCGCCACAACACTGTAGCTGGAAGACCTGATAGGCAACTCATAATTTACCTTTTACTCCACAAAATATAACAGTGCTTGGACATTATCCAACATACATCCACCTGCAAACATGTCCGCTCTATTGCCCTATATACTAGTATTTAAAATGGTTATGTAATTGCAACAGCATACGGCAAACTCCTTCAAAACATCCAAGATATTTCTTTTCTGAGGGACAGGTTCATATTTTCATTTCCCCTGGGATTACTTAATGCAACATGAAAAAGGAGAGCTACTCATTCCAGGACCGCGATGCAATATGAAACACCAGGTGCAGTATGATGTTCCACAAAAAAAACGAAATAAAGCACCATATTAGAAGCTTTTTTAGAAGTCTGCCAACTCACCGTGAGGGAAAAACGTACCGACAGATGAAAGGCCAAAGGTCACCTTCTTAGTCATTGTGAAGAAAAAAACAACAAACAGCCCTTGCTTTCGCAATGGACCTGAGAGTTTACATCACTTCATAAAATAAATCTAAAAGAGTGTGCAAAGCACAAGCATATTGTGTTAGGAACATTGCACTGCCAAACTTTTGAAGAAGCCCGTATGTCGAATGAAAGAAGAGCATTTTCTCTTTCAAAGGCTCCACCTCTTTTTCCTTGAGTTCATCAAGTTACTTCATCTTCAACTCCAGCAGGTACCGAAGGCGACACTGGCTCTCCTTGTAGATCAGATATTCACTGTTGCAAAAGGTGCTGTTTGAGAACTGAGGCTGTTCTATGGGCTTACCCTGAGGCACAGAGACCCTCTTGCCTTCCAGGGTGATGAAGGTGTCTTTGGCCGGATCTTAATACACAAGAGTTAACAACTTTACCGAACCAAAGAGGCCGCGTGACATTTAACACAGCACTTCTGAGATGAATACATCATTACAAAGTCAGGCTTTCTTTGCGTAACGTGACCTTGAAAATGAACCGCATGTCTCCATTTGTCTCCCCAGTAAGTGTTAGGCAAAATTTTTTTGACCTTGGAAGCAAGCCAGGCTTCACAGAGAGAATACAAAAATAAAAGTGTCGTACCTGGCTCGACTGTTCCTCGTGCCACCACACTATGGTGGCCTGCAGGAGCCTTCTTCAGGGAACAGTCATCCTTGGTTAGGGTATATTCCTTGCCGAGGGCGACCTCGCTCAGAAACATCACTCCGGTGTTTTTAGAGGTGCACACTAAAAATATATGGCCGAAAATGTGGTGATTTTTTTTCCCCGAAGCACCGTTTGCAATTCATGTCGTGATTGTTCTTTGCGCCCTGCCTTCACACGGACTCACCGTAAGCTGCAGACTTCCTGTTTTCGGACGCAAAATAGATACCGCAGCCGACCCGGCCACCTGAGTAAGGCATTATCCTCAGGCCACTCTTCAGGATGGCTGCCACCACTGCTATGTTCGTACCATGCCACAGCAGACGGCGGTTCTCCAGACTATCGTTTTCTCTGAAGCGTTCCCCCTGTAATGTTCAATGAATGGGCTTCGGTCTAATGTATCGAATTAAACAAGATGGTCCTGTAGCCCTTACCTCCTTCTCTCGATTGACTTCCCAAACATTGACAATCTTTGGTTTCCGATAGTCACACTTTGTTGCTTTCAAGTATGTTTCTATGATCTTCGCATGGGAAAAAAAAAAACATACGTTAATAGTTGGGGGCAAGACAACAAGGTAAATCCCTTTTGACAGTGGAAGGGCTTAACATTTACTGAACCCTATTGTCACACGTCACACAGTACCTTGAAAGGTTCTGTGTTCTTGTCCATCAGTGATAGCTCGCATTTAAGAGAACTGTAGTCTTGGTCCAGAGGGTGAGGGACTGTTTCTATCGTCTCTTCCTGAGCCCTCTCCGTCTCCGACTTCAGAGTCTGGGCCAGTTCGATGTCAGCCAGTACCTTTACATAGGACATCAAAGCCAAGGTGACTTTAGAACTGAGAAAGCATATATCATCAAAAAAAAAAAAAAAAAAAAAAAGGATTACCATAAGCATCTCTTTCTTCGTTTCCACAATGTCTTTGTGGTCAATGGCTAGCGGTTTGTTCCTGCCAAAGTTGTGTGGTATGGCGGTGAAGAACTTTGAGGAAAGTTCTTCCAGGCGTGCTCTTCCACACTTTGTGTTCAGGGCTGCCTCGATTTCCTCCAACACTTCGTAACCCTTGGCAATTTGCAGTTTACTGAGTTTACCCAGAGGCATTTTCTTGATGTCTGTAGAGAGGCCACACACAGACACAAACTGTTTCTGTCTTTCTTTTCGCAGAGAACATTTTTCTCTGAGTTTTTTTTTATATTCGAGTGCAAGCTGTTTCTTTGGCTATGTCTTAAAGGGGAGGATTACATTGCAAAGAAATGCACTAATCAGGTGAGCTGACAATGCCGAGATAAAGAGACGTGTTGGGAAAAGGCAGACTTCACCCTTTGACAGCATCGGATCATTCATTTACATGCTACACCCTGCGCAATTCAATCTCCAAGTTCCGTACATTTCTTTAGCTATACCGACGTCTAGGTATAAAAGAAGTGCAGAGAGTAGCGCCCTGTTTCATGAAGCGGCCATGTTACTCAACAGGTAAATGCAGAGTGAACTACTGTGGCCCGGGTGAACCTGTTTGTGTTCAAACGTGTCGGTTTGACTGGCACACACCCACCTAAGTTCATACATTCCATGGCCTCCTTGAACATATCGTTGCTGAAAATAAGCTGGATGAGGTCTTTTGTAGCTTTGTTAAGAGTGCAGGGTAGGACATTTTTTGTTTCTTTGACGGCCTTTCCATCGACGCTGTCCCCCTGGATTATCAGAAAGCACACTCAGCGACTCTTGTTACTCCTACTGCGAAACTGCAGTTTTAAGACATCGGAAACGTCATCATGATTGTGTTTGTATATGTAAATCGGAAATGGATAGCGGTAGATGACGATGTCACCGGCTAATTCGAAAACATTCCCACTTTACATTCATGCTTGTGTGCGCTCGTGCTTACAGTGACGACCTTGACCTCAGCGTCCTGCTCGCCATCCATCTCAATCAGAGTGTACTTCCCGGGGTAGGATTGAAAATTCATGCGGTCGCTCCAGTTGTTCTTTGTCTTGTCCTTAAACTTCTTCTCAAAGTCCTTGGCGGCTTTCTCGGGGCTATCAAAATCCTTAATAGTGAACAGTCCAATTTCACCCTTGAATTAAGGAGAGAGACTCAGCAATCGAGGATTCCTCCACACATATTCATCGTTTTTTTTTTGTTGACAATTACATAGTTTATCGTTAAAAATCGTTGCCATGCGAGAAAAAAAAGTGCAAGAATGTTCAATACCTAAGAAATGAAAGAACTCATCAATGAGCTAAGACAAAATAAATGCAATAAAGCAGATTAGTGGGAATTGGTATTTTGCAGGTCAAAACGTACCACTCTGCCCCATCTGTTCCAGGAATAATACTTGTCCTTTTCTTTAATCATTTGGATGACATAAAACTTGTTGTTGTTAAGTCCGATGTTCGTCTGATTCAGCATGCAGTCGTAGTCCTCATACACCTGGAGGGGAAAACAGCATTGATCGATTTTTCTTCACAAGTGTGATGTAATATTATTATTAATTCCGAGGTCGCCTCAGGTTACACGGCACCTTTCTTACCTCTGCCAAGGTTGACAGTGTGCAGTGCTCATCCACCTTTCTCTTGGATTTGGCCTGTGGCCCTGCGGCCGGGAGGGCCTCTTTCGCTGAGGGCAAGGCATCTTTGGCCTTCGGGGTCTCCGGCTCCCGCTTGACCTTCTTGCCCCTGGCCTTGGCGGCGGCAGCAGCTTTTCTCTTCGGTGGCATGCTGGCAGCCTTGCACAAAAAAATAAATAAAAAAAGAGCTGTCGTGTTGCATGTTGGTCACTAACCGGACAGGCTCAGACATGCCCAAAGCTGCCTTCGCAGTCTGATCAAGACACCCGAATGCATCCTGCACCTAAGCACTCAGTGTGTGGTTGCACTCAGTTGCTGCGTGAAACTTAATAAAACAATAATAACAACAGCGACTCACCGTTTTTCAGATGCAGTTTTTAAGGTGTTTTGACAGAAGACAAACCGGAAGCCTGTGCCTCTTCACCCCCCCCCCCTCTCCCCCCCGAGATTAAGGCAGAATTACTCACTTTTTTTGTAAGTCAAACGGTGTGGGAGACGAACAGAGGAACAAAGAGAGGAATTGCCCCCGACAAAAGCTGAACCTGACTGTTTTCCAGGAGGTTTGCTGTCACTGTATATTTACAGGAAGAGGCAGGGCTTCGCCAGCCTCCTTCTCTCCACCTCAGCGCCACCTACTGTTCTCACCGATATCTGCTGCCCCGCCTGGAAAATAAAGCTTTATTGTTATGACAAGGAGTTATTCGCGTTGAAACAACATCGTTTCCTGTTCGAACGACATTTTTTACCGCTATATCCCAGTATATGCAACAAAAAATAAATAAAAAATGGTCGTTTATAACACGGAAACTTACTATATTATAATAACTTGAAACATATACATTATAACATAATAACTTATCGGATTATAATACTGTGAAAGTATATTGTAATATTGTGAAAACATCCCTGGCAGAGGTGGACTGGTTGTGAACTGGCAACTTGCCTACTGCAATGATTTGGCATCACCATGGCTCTCATTAAAGCATCTGTGTGACATTATCACATTACAAGGTTTCACATACCACAAAATGTATGAAAAACATCCAGGTGGAACAAAAAAAACACTTTTTTATAGCAAAATGTGTGGGTATGTGTGTCCGCTCGTGTTTGCCGAAGGCGCCCTCATCCATCTGCCTCCAGAGTACAGATGCAAAACCCTGTTTGTAAATGTAAATGAGGAGAGAGAGCCAGTGCAACAAACCAGGCCTATGCCGAGGTTGACTGATGTCCGCCCTCAGGTATAATACAGGTATTATACGTGTATTCCCATAAAATGAAAAGAGAAGAAAATGACATACAGCGTGGGGAGCATATGGATTTGGAAGTGTGTCTCTAGCAGTAAATCAAAACTTTGATCGTTTTTTAGTTTTAATGAAGTCTCGTCGTGACGAAGACTAACGGTCACTTATGATTTGCTGCGGCTGATTGGAATGTCACGCATGGCTTCGTAGGGGGTGTTTTGCTGGCAATAATCAGCATAACCGTGTCATGCATTTGCTCATGACAAGCTTTCGTGCTCATGTGCGTTTGTGAATTTGTCCGCTGACAATCGTATGTGTGTGTCACACACTCGGATAACACACGCTATTAAAGCTCGTTGGTCCGAACTTTGCCAAAGGCAGTTGTGTATTGTCTTGTACTTAGCAAAATATGGTGAAGCCGGCTGTCGCAGTGCGTGCCGCACCAGGCCTATAAATGTAATTTGATGATGGCCACTGGGCGGATCCAATAAAGTAGGGCATCGCTGCGATTATCAGTCCACTTCCTTGATATACAAGTACTCTATTCACAGCAGGACGCAGGGCTGTCTACATGTTGACATGTACAATATTAGATCAAACAACGTGGACACAAGAGGGCAGTGTTAAATCATGGATACTGTACGGGGCGATTTTCCAAAGCATCTGCTTCATGCACACAGGGGCACGGACTGCCGTGTGCATTACTGGGACAACTTTGGTGGATCTTATCCCATATCAGCAGATGCAAATACTTGTGCAGGTAGTCTTCATGCAGTTTGTTCTCGGCAGATGGAGCGGATTGACGCAGATCATTTAATGACAGCTAAGATTTTACACCCAACCTGAATCAAATTTTGAATCATTGAATACGATCGTCTATTTGAAATAATCTCGCAAGGACACAATCCCCAATTTTTCAGTTCTGAAATCCTTCATTTGCGTGCCTTTCCGATACCGATTTCTGATTTTGATTCTTTAGCTCTCAGGCGTGGAGCAGTGTTCAACATATGCAACCGTAGGCCAAGGTGTAAAAGCCTTTTTCTGCTACATGTTGTCCACTGCAGGATGATGTGCAAAGACTTCCTCAGTCAGTCATTTTAGTATTAATAAAAAACACATTTTATTTACATAAATTACAAGAAAGCACAAACTCGTTCACCAAAATCTACGATAAAAACGTCTCGTATATATTACATTTAACAGATTTACTATAATTTACTCCATTGTTGCAAGTAGAATCTTCGATAAAAAGAAGGGCTATATGCGACTTTATTGGCATCTCATTTAAAATCGCTACGAGTCAAAGAACAAAATTAAGTAATCAGGACATTGTACTCACAGCACTTTGAGGACAACTAAGTCAGGACTATAATAGTCTCTGTGACCTCTTTAATATCTGAAACACCTGATTCAGGACTAGCGATTATATAACTCCGTTTACAATGCTTGGCAAAGGAACTCTGCTGCTCTTCACAAGGAGGACGTTGTGGAGTCCACCACCTCGCGTCCATTACACACTGTAGGAACAACATTGGAGGCTGACGCTGCAAAATGCAAATCAAAAACTTTGCTTTACTCAAACAATAAATATCTTATATATATTTGACATATATATGACATGTCCCTGACATATCTTTGTCATATCTACTGAAAAAAGCCGAGAGGACCATGTGCCAATAAAATGAACTAGTAGTATGGTCATCCAAAAAGGAGTTATGTCAAATTTGGGGAAATCCGAGGGTTTTTCACCATATATGTGCAATAGTGTGGAATCCCAACAAATCCCATGTTCCTATATTTATCCGTAGACGGTTGCCATGGCCCTCTGTCCTATGATGACCCTCTCCCCCCTTTGACTTATAGAAACAACAGAAAGGTTCATTATTTGGTGGGAAAGTTAAACGGGACAAAAGAACACTGGTCAAACTGTTGCCACGTGGTTTCCCCCTAATCTGAACCACGGCGGCTTTTGGAAAAGGTTTAGGAAATAACTGAGCCAGTGTCCGAGGTGTGACTGATTCGCGGCCTCATTATGGCGATTGAATAGCAACAATAATGCTGTCGTGTCATACATTGTGAGTAATGTACTACTGATTTGATCTTAACTTTCTGTGTATGAGGTGGTACCTTGGGAGAAACTGGAGCCTGGGCCTGTGGTAACGCTAAAGCGGGTGGTGGCCACCCTGAGGGTGCTGACATTCTTCTGCGGCTGGAACAGGATGATGTGGACCTTGGGAGCGAAGAGGCAGCCCAGCACCACCGACCCACTCAGGCTGACAGAGATGCACATGGTGGTAGTCTGCACCTGGAGGGGGGGGGGGAGGGAGGCCACAGATTCACTACCAGAACTCTTTAATGACATTTCTCATCATATTTGACTCATATCACACAGCGATACTACTAAAGCTAGCGATTTGGCTTTACATGTATGCATGTTATATTTAACCAAGCTGCGACACACAGGTAAACAGGCCTGTATGGCCATAAATGCTCAATTCCTATGCCACAGCAAAAGCACCATGCTGAAATTCATACCGGCTGACCCGATAGTGCACACCGTGTTCAATTAACCTCAACTTATGAATAGTCTTATCATCACTGCCGTAGCGTGAAGGCACATTTTGCTTTTCAAGAACATTCCTTTTAATAAGAAAAAGGCACAAGGGGGTCAGAGACGAAAATGAGGATGATAAGGGCATCTTTTGCCATTCAAAATGCGACGGAGGAGGAAGGAGGGCGACATCAGCTCAGGAGAGGTGTTAAGCGATCGGTTTATTCGCTTGTCAATCACCAGCCTAACCCCCCCGCGCCCCCCACCCCGTCCCTTCTCCCCTCAACCTGCCCACGTGTTGCTATGTGTCTTCAGTCTGCTCCATCATTTCCAACCCTCCCACAGCCTTCACTCTGCCTTTCTTTTCTTTTTTTTTTCTGGGTAACAAGATGCTGCAGAGCATCCTGTGGTGTGTGGCAGGTGCATTTTATTTTCTCAAGGCACAGCAGGTGTTATCTACCTGAATACTAATGTCGGTATCGGAATAAGGCGAGCACCAGACATTGTGCTGCGCACAAACGGCTCTCCACCAAAGATAACAAGATAATTGCATATAAACAGCATCCATTAGTTTACACAGGGTTGTAACGGATGCAAAATCAACTGAAATTGTTACCACAGAGCCACATTTTTCATCTTGTTTTTTTTTTTTTTTTATAAAATGATTACTTATAGTAAGCAAGGGTCATCATGATGAGTACAGCAGCCGGTTGCTATGTACAAAGAAGCATCTTCTGCCTCCTCCGATATACAGTACATGGTGGTTGGAGACGTAACTTCACAGAGGTGCCTTTGAAGTTGTGAGGTTATTTCACCTCTTAGCGGCTGCAGCCTCAGATATAAATAATATCGGTTGAAATCAGGTATCTCTATTCCTCCAGAGAACCTCGCAGCAGAGATGAGATCCCATGCTTTATTTGGCTGCGAGCTTATTGAAAAGCTTTATTGGAAGGACCAGGTACAAGCCGGGCGTCCTAGGCCGGCCTGGACGGAGGGGAATTGACAAAAACAATCCGTCAATCACTGACCGAGATGGAGTTTGCTATTTTGAGACTTCAGAAGTAGAATGAACCCGCTTATCGTTTTGAACCCACTGCAATAATACATGCGCTGGCTTTTGGGTGCATTCATTGCCACGGTGGGCAAAGGAAGGCTCTGCTCAGCCCTTCCAGCAACATCGGCTGTTCAAGAAAAGATTGCTGCCATCGATGCTGCGTGGCGGGACTTCCCCCCCCCCCCCCCCCCCCCCGCGGGACTTCCCCCCCCCCCCCCCCGCGCTTCCTCAAAGACCTGCACAGGAGCTGTACTCAGGCACTTCCTGATCCAACTCATGCCAAGTCATCGCCACACAAGAACAAGAAGCGCTGATTATTGGACCACGTCCAATACGTGTAAGAAAACAAAGTCGGTGGGCTCAATATAGCCTGGGGGGGAAAACAGGGTTACAGTGAACGCATCGATTCGATATAAATCAAAGGAGCCTGGTTGGGTGACTGGGAAAGGTCCATCTCAGAGAGATCAGTTACTATAATGGGACGCAGTTCTAAAGGTCACGGGAAACCTTTTTTCTCTCCACCACTGCCGTCCGTAGCCTTAGGTGATCTCGCGAAAGTCCCGGCACTTTCGCGATGGCCGTTTTAAATCGGTTGCGCTTCGCTGCCGCGACGAGGTGACCAGCGGTGGCGTCCGTGGCAAACCTTCTACCGCTGGGTGTGGAAAACATCCTCAATATTTCATTCGATGAGCGGATGTATTATTCATGGCTCGGCAGGCTGTACCAAGTTTAACTTCAATTTTCATGAGAAACGACAAATCGGACTTGTCATTCCACATAACGCAAAACCTAACCCCGGCTATTTGCAGCAGATGAGAGGTGTGCTGTAGAACTGGAAGAACACAAGTTCCTGCCTGGGAAAAACCAGAGACGCTGCGCCCACTCCGTTGCTTCAGCAATTATTCATGGGTCAAAGGGGAGTTGCGCGTCTCTGTGATGAGCCCACCCTGGCTGTGAATCGCCTCTGTCGGGGGGGGGGAGGGGGTTCCTCCGAGAGCCGTTTGCGGTCCCAGGACAGAGGGCACAGCTGAGACTCGGCGTCCCAGTGCTTCACAGTCCATTCTGCGCCGCTACACACGGGGGACACACGGGGGACACCACGGGGACGTTTAGTTCCCTGCCAGTGCTCATTGTCCTGCCCGCCTTCTCCTCGTGTTTCTGCAGGAGCAGATGCGTCGGAGGGATTCCTCTGTCCGTCTCACTCCCTTCAGCCTCTCGTGATGTTCAGACCCCGGGGGGATAAACATCCATGACTCAGGCCACCCTTTTCTCTGAATTTCTACCAATTCAGTGTATGTTTGTGTGACGACCGTCAACATCCTATTAAGTATGTATGATCATGTCAATATATTGCGGATATCCCTGAGACTCTTTTTATCTTAATGGGTACTGAAGGCGAGATAAGGAATGAATCTCGGTGGATTGTCGCGTGTGGGGTATTTATCTGTAAATCAAAATCAAAGCAATGTTTTAGATGAAATGGATCACACGTAGTTGCGGAGATGCTATTGCTTCGGCTTTTTTTTTGCTATACCTCTACTGGAGCGGGGGATTTGCTGTGGTTGGACTAAGCCATTCAGCAAACTGCCACAGTTCTCCTTGGTTGCTTTTATTATTTTCTTCAATTTAAAAAGATCACGAGGAATTACAATTCACCGATAAGGAATATATTTTCATAAAAGCCACAGGCAACATGGACATGACTGACAGCTCAATCGATACCAGCTAAGTTCATGATTTCATGAATTTAAATTCAAGGTCCTTTCTGTCCAGGATGTACTCTCAGATCGCACGACTCCATACTCCATAGGAGAAAAATAAGGTAACATTTGGTATAAGCAAACTGTAACTCACCCTGTAGTCACTGGCCGTCACATAGAAAATGGGCTGGAAAGCCAACCAGATGATGCAGGTGGTGTACATGGTGAACCCGATGAACTTGGCCTCGTTGAAGTTCTCGGGGCATTTGCGCGTCTTGAAGGCGTAGACCGTGCAAAGGATGATGAGGACGCAGTTGTAGGTGAGAGACATGAGCATGCTGGAGTCCTTGCTGTTACACTTGAGGGTCACTATGTCTCTCCTCTCCGGGCTCACTTCCTTCCTCACCCCGGGGGCCTCCACCAGCAGCCACACCACCACCACTATGAGCTGGCAGGAGATCAGGGCGCCGCAGATGGCGACCTGCGAGGCCGGGCTGATGAAGCGGGGCCGCTGCGCTCCGTCCTTCACCCCGCTGAAGATTCGAGCGATGCGATTGGTCTTGGTCAGGAGGGCCGAGTAGCACACGGCGAAGGACGTGCCCAGGCCGAGGCGGCGCAGCGTGCACACCGCCGTGGAGGGCTTGGCGATGTAGATGAACGTCATGACGTAACACATCAGCACGCCCAGCAGGAGGATGTAGGAGAGCTCTCGACCGCTGGCCTTCACCACGGGCGTCTCGTTGTGTTTGAGGAAGAGGCCGATGACGAAGAGCGTGCACATCATCCCCAGGCAGGAGATGGTGACGGGCCCGATGGCCCAGGCGTCCTCCCAGCGGATGTACTCCTCGGGCAGGTCGTAACAGCCGGTCAGGTTGGCCAGGGGCCACTGTCCAAAGCTACAGTCGGCACAGGTGAACTCATCCTGCAGGTACTGGTAGGGCTGACAGGGGATACAGATCCAGCAGCACACGTCTCCGGGCTGCATGCTCTTCACCTCGTTCTTCCTACAGGGGTCACTGCACTGGGAGGTGGGGGCAACCTGACCCTCCCAGGGTATGAGACTGGTGTCCAGGGTAAGGCTCTGGGCCCAGTAGCCCACCTTACGGTAGACATAGCTCCCCCCCTCCTTGTGATAGTGGAAAATGTTGTAACGGCCGAGGCTGTCCCCAAAGGCATCAAAGCGAACTTCGTTCTCCGTGTCTGGCGGACGGAATGGGGCTAAAGGTGAAAGGCGGTGGGGGGGGGGGGGGGGAATGGGTGTTAGAAAATAGCAGGTGCATGGGTGTCATTGTGTGGCAAACACAGTATGGCATTTAAAGCTCTCGAAGGGGGAAAACTCAGAGACAGGACGACACCGTGGACTCCGGATCCTCCAGAGCAAGTCTGGAAGGGGCGTCTCATGTAAAATTTATCTCGTTGCTTATTTATGTGTCTCTGCTGACATTTTATTTGTCTTGCAGTAAACACCGCACAGTGACTTTGACAGGACACATTTTCCATGAATAGAGACGTCGGTTCACTCTGATGAAGAGTTCCTGGACTGAACACTGACATGGGAATTTCAGACAGATGGCACATTATTAATAAAAGATGTTCATAAGAGTGAAGCACATTTTGTTTTTTTAAATCACCTGGCTGACAAAAGTCCCCGGGCTGCAATTAATGTTCATTTTATTCGATATTCATCGACCAGTTATTTTCTCATTTAATAACTGTTCATAACATGTTTATACATTTGTATAGGTTTTATATGTTATGACACTATTTAAATTGCTGGGTCTGTCATCGGTGATGAGTGGATGTTTTGAGGCAAATGCTGTTAAACATTTTGCCTCGTAGCTTACAAACAAAATGTTCTTTGCATCTCAAAGGGACGCTGAAGTGTTCCAACGGATCAGCTCAAGTCAGACTACACAGGAGAATGAGCCCCGAGCACCAGACTGTAGAAATGGATGTGTTTTTGAATCAAATCGTTAAAGACGTTATCTAACGCTGCACTTTGTAAACATGTGGACTTGTGACACTCATTTGAAACTTTATATTCCATTGTATAATGAATACATTGATATACAGTGCATGTAACCCAGTCTGACGGCCCACGGCACTGGCAGGGCGCACTTGGGGAGGCTGAACAGGGGACATTAATACAGATGAGATAGTAGTGAGAAAAAAAGTGCAACTTGACATCCTGAAAAAGTATATGGCATACACGATTGTGCACGAGCAGTGTACCGTCAGGACATTACTCACCTTCAAACTTGATCTTGAGGATGTAGTCCCTGTAAAACTTTCGGCCGTTGCCAGGCTTGAGAGCGTCACACACTTTGGTGGAGTTGGGACACAAGGCCTGCCGCATGTTGTGCAAGGCGGTGGCTATCGCGTAGACGGCGTTCACCACGAACATGATCTTGGACTCGGGCTGGAACGGGGCGTCGCGGAGCGCGTGCTTGCCGCAGCCCAGTTCGTGGAGGCTGCACTGGAACTGGTTCTCCCAGAACTCCCGGAACCAGGGGTTCCGGGTGTTGTTGTACGGGTGCAGCGCGGTGAAGTAGTCGTTGAACCGGCGGATGGGATAGGAGGCCAGCTCGATGGTGAACGCGCCGTCCGCCACCGCCTCACTCCCCCTCACCACGCTCTCCTGCGCCCCCCAGCCGTCGCTGGCCACCCAGGTGAAGCTGACGTTCATGCGGTTGGCGGCCACCAGCAGCTCGCGCGCGTCCTCGCTGCGCGTGAACAGGATGACCACCCGGGCGTTGGACTTCTGCTGCAGGGAGCGGATCACGTTCTCGTAGCTCCAGCGGCTCATGGAGCGGCTCACCTTGGCCGAGGTGGCGATGCAGATGTGGCGGGCTCGGGCCTCCTGCTGGAAGGCGTCGATGCCCGTCTCGCCGTAGTCGCCCTCGGACGCCACCGTGGACACGTACGTCCAGTTGAAGTAGCGCAGGATCTCCGCCATGGCCTTGGCCTGGTAGAAGTCCGGGGGCACGGTGCGGGCGAAGTAGTCGTAGCGGGTCTTGTCGCTGAGCTTGGCGCTGGTGGAAGCGTAGCTGATCTGAGGGATTTGGAAGAGGCGCAGCAGGTTGGCCACCTGGAATGGGAATGGCATCAGAGAAAAAAGAAGAAGAATATGATTGTTACTGTAACCGGCCCTCATGCAATGTCATTAACTGTGTACATAAATATATACAGATACTGTGAAAACCGGTAATTAGCTCATTACGGTTCGCGCAGAAAAAAAGTACACCTGGCATCTGTGGGATTTGTTTTGATTGCTCATTATTATATTCATTCATGAAACTGGCTACACTACATGTTTATCCCCCGTAGAGGCAATTAGTCTCGCTCTATCATTTTCTCCCTGGATCCCCTGCCGGGCCTTTCACAACTTCACTCATCTGCCGACTGAGTGCTGAGATCCCTTATTTAACAATTGCGCAGATTGCCCGTCTCCCCTCGTCTGTTCTGATCTGCGGTGCTGTCAACAAAACCACACCCACCCGATAGGCGGCGTGGACGACCGAGGGGCTACAGGTGTTGCACGAGAAAACATTTCCATGAGGTTCCCTGGCCGCTTGGGGGAGAGGTGAGACCTGGGAGAGGCGCGGAGACTGAGGAAAAGAAAATGTGAAACTTTCGACTTTGTGTTCAGGTTCGTGTTGTCAGTCTCATGACACCGCATGCAGCGTGTAGAAGCGGCAACGGACTAACTCTTGCTTCAGGCACTTCTGTGGAAGCCTAAGGGGAGCCAGAATGCCTACAGAAATCCGGTTGAATTAATGCCGGCACTCAAACCAGTCGAATGCCAACGAATCCTTCCGTAGAAAGTCGGAGAGAAATGTCGCATTCAGTTCCATGCGCTGTCAGTTGAATTCGCCCTTCCCATATTGTCGTACGACTGAAATCAAAGAGATCGTTGGCACTTTGACACCCCACCCCCCAAAAAAGGCAGTTTTGCATGTTGAACAGAGAAAGACGGGACGATAGCATCTCAATCTTTTCCTTAGTGACCCCCATAAATCATGCCGTTATCGCAAAGGTGTGACTAATATTATGCAGACGCTCCGCCTGTAGAAGACCGTCTATGCGGAAATTACAAGTAGCCTCGAGAAGCATCTTCAATAAATCTAATCTCGTTTATGGACTATTATTGGCATTTTTCTTGCGGCAATGTAGCCAACCTCAAGAAATAAAATGAAATGAAATAATTGCCTAACGTCGCCGATCGTCACGTGGCGCGTGAAGACAAACGGACACTTTGTGAGCGTAAGCTCGACGACAGGAGCCAGATACTGACGGAGGGCAAACGAAGGAAGAGGCCAGTGTGAGGCAATTTATGGGATTCCTTGCGGCAGCCGGTTTGAAAAATGGTGTTTCGGTCACAAAATGTTCATGGCATTTTACAATCACAAAATGTGAAGCAAATACACGGGTAGACGGAGGCCTCGTCGATTAGAATGCATTCTCATTGATGAACAGATCAATACAGTGAGACATAGCGCGATGGGCCTCAAAGGATTGTTATTTTGCATTTTCAGAGGGATGAATGCTAAATGAGCCAGCGTCAGTGGTTTCCAGACCACTGGATTTATTGGAATTAATGAGATACTATCTCACGCAGGAATGAAATGCAGCAGCCCGATCAAAAGTGACAGGACTGGATTTTTTTTTTTTTTTTATTATACAGTGAGACATAGCGCGATGGGCCTCAAAGGATTGTTATTTTGCATTTTCAGAGGGATGAATGCTAAATGAGCCAGCGTCAGTGGTTTCCAGACCACTGGATTTATTGGAATTAATGAGATACTATCTCACGCAGGAATGAAATGCAGCAGCCCGATCAAAAGTGACAGGACTGGATTTTTTTATTTTTTTTATTATTATTCTTTTTTTTTTTTTTTACAACCACCCAATGGTGTACAGATGCCACGTCGAGCTCATTTACCAGTACGACAGGAGAACGACTTCTGACTCATCTGTGGGATGGCATCGGAAAGAAACAAGCCAAAGAAATCAAAGGCGGCCGAAGACACGAGCAAGCGCTTCCCCATCGGTTCAAAGGTTGGCTTCGCCGAGAGTGTCGGGTCAGCTTTTGGAAACCTTGATTATTCCCCGAAGGCTTTAAATAATCACGTTCCTCATCAAAATCTTCTCTCAAACTTAAAGCGCTCCGACAGCCCGCCTCGAGCCCTCGGTGAAACAGCTGGCAGGCCGCGTGCTTGCCCTCGGTGGGAGAAGCATGATCTAAAGTGGCACCGGGCACAAGAACACTATGTGATGAATCCTTTTCACGTCACTGGATTTTGCGTTCAAACATGCAAAGCCACTTTCCATATTTGCTCACTCACGTCGGGCTATTTTCCACAAACCCCTAATGATTACGCGTAAATACTCGAGTTTACGTCTTTCTTTTTTTTTTTTTTTTTATTGTGGACAGTTGGAAAACCCAATTTATTTACCAGGCTTTGTTTTCTTATCTACGTTTTGGGATCTCCGGATCTCTTGATTGCCTGGGGCTTTTGGCCACACTGTACGGCTTATAGTCTCACACTTTATGTAACGGGGATCATCCCGCCTCAGCATCCTATTTAATTAGGGAAATGGAGACGTGGCCCATTGTGGCTTTGCACTACAGGGTCTGGTGCCGGGCAGCTTTGGATTGTTCTTTTTGTGGGAATTATACCGTTTCCCTAAAGATGCCCCAGAGCCCGGAACACTTGAGAATTCCCGTTTGAAGCGTCCAAATAAAGTCGACTAACGCGGCAACCAAAGCGATCTTGCGCAAAAGTTTAAAACAGCTTGAAGAGCATATTACCCATGTAGCGTTTCAGTTTGCTTAACGGATGAACAGCATTTGACAGAAATAATAAAAAAATTATAATAATTACGTAGGGAATGTGAGAAAAGACACGTCAAGTAGCCCGGGATATACAGGAAACGGAGAAATAAACAACGGGGAGAGAGAGAGAGAGAGAGAGAGAGAGTCCTGGTCCAGGAAAACATCAGGCCTACTTTGTGGAGATGTCATGGAATTTTTCTACATGAAAAGCCCATCTGCTTCTCCCGGAGGACCGTCTCAGTTCGCCTCTACAGCAATAACACTGTATTCCCACAGCGGCAGTCCTTAGCTTCACTCAGCCTCACACATATACAGCCCACTGCAGTGCCTGGGAAGACACACACACACACACACACACGCCACAACACCCGCGCGCGCGGTGCCGAGTACATTGAGACTAGGCAGCGGATCATTATTGGTTTCTTTCGTAAGATTTAGTTGCCTAGCAACAGCTTTAACAGGGTGAACATTTGAACTGTCGGCTACCTAGAGCAAGGATGTCTGCCCCCTCATCCTGCCGGAGAACAGGAATCTCCGTTATGCGGTCGCTTTTTTTTTTTTTTGTTTCAAAATCCCCCAAAGTCGCGCCACCAGTCCAACTACGCGACACACGGCGGTGACGTCCAGGGCCTCCTGGCTTCGGCGCAACCTGACCGTCCTAAAATCCTCCGCCGTGGCAAAGCTAACGTGGGGGGGGGGGGTCAGGCTGACCTCTGCCATCCTGTCACTCATATCTGACATCAGGAAGCGTGCGCGGACTTTTCGGAGTGGACGTGAGAAGTACTGCAGCTGCACAAACCAGCCAAGCCCCCGAATAATCTAATCACATGTGAATTATTAACGATTTCGGGCGAGCACGTTCTTTACTTTTAGCCATGAATTATGCATTTTTCCTGGCATGGCTCTGCCGATACGTTTCATCATTATTGTTCATTCCGGAATGAGTTCCGTCATGTGTGTATCCGCATTTAACTCCCTTGTATGACTCATACGCGCTCCGGAGGTTGTGCATGGTCTACCTGCAGATGGAGACAACTCTACAAATAGGGGCAGTTGTGAATGAACCAAAAAAAAAATGCGATTCCCGGAAAAGCTCATAAATCAACCTCATGAAAGTCTGCTCACATATTTTAAAGTGCAAATATCAGAATGTATATCTAGAATAAGAGATATATATATATATATCTTATCTGCAGCATGTGTCCTTGGCGAGTGTGTTTTTCCATCTCATAAATCTGTGAAAAATTACCACAGCTCTGAGAGTGCGCTAAAATATTCCAATTAATGCACACCGGCGCTGTTTAACGAGAAGGGCTTTCACGCAAATACCCCGAGAGTAGCAAGGTTTTTTTTTTTTTTTTTTTTTACTCAGAGCTTTTTAGCACCTCGCTTAAAGATCAGAGCGGGGCTTATTTTTCCGTCGTTTCATAACTGGCGGAAAATGATCCTTCGGTGTTGTTTCCTCGAATGCACCCTGATTGATGATTACGACGTTTGGCCTGGGGGACGCGCTCTCACTCATGTTCAACAGCGCCGAACGCCGCCAGGGTCCCGAAAGTCCCCTCCGCGTACTCGTAGGTAGCCTGCCCGAGGCTCGATGTCCCTGGACTGCGATTGCAGAATGTTGTACATCTCTTACAAGCCGTGGGGCATTTAAGAGTCATAGGATGAATGGTATCGCCACAAAGCAACCGTCCGCCACTGGCGTCCATACACTGGATGCCGGCTGACAACGTTTGGAACCACCTTTAGGACTGAAGCGCATCTTACGCTTTAGGCTCCCGCCAGCGCTGCCGAATATTTGGTGGGCTGCGGTCTTTGCCCATTACCTGGCACCGACAGACCTACGGGCGGGGGGGTGAAAAAAAAAAAAGGTTCACGGCCTGACACTTTCATCTCATAAATATTCCTCCGAGTAGATTCATTCAAACGGTCCAGATGGCGTCGCAGACCTCGCCACTGACTGCCTCGGATGCCGGCGCGGCTCGTCGAATGCTCAGACGCCACGTGGTGCCGAGTGACTCACGCCGTCTCCCTGCCCGTCACCGTCTCCGTGTGTCTGTGAAACATGAGCTCTCATTTGATCCTTTTTTTTATTTATATTTTTCTTTTGTTTGTTTTTTCTTTTATCTTGCCTTTTGGGCGCACACACCTCTGCCAACCCACCAGACAGGCCGGCTGCGAGCGCAGATGGGGAGAGGAGAGGACCTAGCCGGGCGAGAGCGTCATAAAACCTCGCCTCCGCACTTCAACCTGAAAGTCTGCGCTTGTTTAAACGCCAGCGTGGCCAGGCCCGAGGCCAGATCCGCCCACATATCCGCGGCAGTCACACCGCAACACCGGCGGCCCGGGCAACGCGCGTCCTCATTGTGACAGATTTAGACGGCACTCTGCGTTCTCACCACCTGTCAGTTCGCCGTGTTCTACCGTGTCGCCATGGCGATCGGCGGCTGAGGGGAGCGGGGGGGGGGGGGGGCGGCTTTAAACTAATATAGTCAGTTGTCCTGTAAGTGCCTTGCCTTTGGGGTGAAATACACATCTAACTTAACTGCCTGCCTTTCGCCCAGCCGGGACGGGTTGACTCGTCGCTCTGAGTGGCTATAGATTATGTACAAGCCCTGCAGCTACCAAGGACCGAGACGCTAAGTGGAGACACCCCGCGGTTTCCGCACGGCCCAGACCTTTGCGGAAAAAAAAGCTTTGTCCCGAAAATACACCAGGACAGTGGCCTTTCGCCCAGCCGGGACGGGTTGACTCGTCGCTCTGAGTGGCTATAGATTATGTACAAGCCCTGCAGCTACCAAGGACCGAGACGCTAAGTGGAGACACCCCGCGGTTTCCGCACGGCCCAGACCTTTGCGGAAAAAAAGCTTTGTCCCGAAAATACACCAGGACAGTGTTGCGCCTGAACAAAATGTACCCCTTGTTTTTTTTTTGTTTTTTTTTTCAAAGGCCACATCTCACCCAGAGCCTCTTTAAATTATCGGAATCATTCAATGAGGCGCAGGTAAAGCCGGCGCTAGGTCATAGTAGCGGTTTGATCACGTGCCGTGTCTTTCTTTTTTTTTGGATCCACAGAAAAGCCCCGCGCGCGGCGAGAAACGCAGGTTCCGAGGCACGTTTCCATTTCCAGAGGCTGCGCGCATGGTCAGGTGATTACGAAGAGCTGGAACACCACAGAACTACGCTGCATTGCGAGGCGGAGGGACGCTCACGGTGAGAAAGGGAACCGTGTCCCGTGGTGCCCCCCTGCCGACGGAGAAGAGTCAGTGAGAAGCCGGGGCAGACCTCAGAGCTCGGGCCTGTAATAGCACGGACATAAATTATCCACAAGACAAGGGCACTCCCCGAGGAGCCCCAGGTGCAGAGTTTCACCGAAATTACAGCTCGTTTGTCAAATCCTTTATTTCCAGAACTGTCCATTTCAACAGGAATGGCTTTTTATAGCCGCTCCGACTCCTCCTGATACATCGTATCCCAGGCTCCCTCCGCCGGTATCGTGCATCAGGCTTGGAATTGTGTCAGCAGGGAGGCCACAGCATTTGCTTTGGAACTCCAAACAACAGGGATGTTTGCAGGGGTTCCAGGACAACCGGGGAATAATACATCAACGGGAGCGTTCACCTCATGAAAGAAGATGCGTCCGTTTCTTCTCAACACCCAGTTTTACAGGGTCAGATGCGCACTCGAGAGAACATGTATGTCGTAGATGTTGGATATAGCTTTAAAAAAGCTATGCAATGTGGTCTATGTTAAGGTTGCAGTCACCTGGCTGTGACTTGTTGATCACCAATAGGCTTCCAGCATGAATCCATTATATTCATTTTGGAACGAGACAGACAACCGGGGACAACGTGAAACACAGAGTGTTAAGCCTAACGTAGTTCCTGTTTACCGAATGTTGGCTCAAAGCCGGCTCTGGAAAAAAAAAACGCCATCGTTCTGCATTTCTGCACTTTGTTCAAAGAAATGAGCAAAAGTTTGGAAACAATGCAACCATCTGTTTGTATATCACAGCTCAGTGACCAATATCGCGAGTCATTAAAAAAAAACTAAAAAAACCTGGCTTTACTTGCGGGTGTGTGTGTTTGAATGTGCTGTGTCGGTAACTTAAGCTTATACACCTCAGAATTGGCATATTTCCATATTTTTATTAATTTTTTTGTTGTAAAATCAACATTTTAAAGTGATTCATTCGGGGCTTATAAGGCTCCGGGCACCGAGGCCAGGTCGACATGCGACATGAGTTGTTCCCCCCCCCCCCCCCCTCCCCCCGTGAAGAGCGAAGAGGTGGAAGAGCGGGTCCCATTTCAGCTGACCAATATTTTCTTGGTTGGACGGACAGAGCCACCCGGTGTATCATTAGCGCCTCGATGCTGACATCTTGCTGACCGCTGCCGTCAGCAAGTCAGGAAAGGAATGAGGAATGAGTGTCGCCCGCACCAGGCCGTCACCGGCGGTGGTCCCTACGCTATCCACGTACAGGCTGGATCAGTTGTCCGAAGCCAATTATTATTTCCCCCATCTTCTGCGGGACATGCAGGACACGGGGCCTGCGTGTCCTGAGAGAGGGGAGCCACGCTCCCCTGGCCCGACCCAGGTTGCGCTGGCGGCATTCAACCGACGCCGTCGGACATGCCCATTTGTGGATGTTGATGCAAATGCCCGTATCTTCGCGGGGCGCCGCCTCCCCCCTTCTCGCGACGAGGAATGGGAGAAATTGGGCCGATGCGGCAGCCACATTAGAGCCGAAGATTCGCAGAGCCAATTAGCGGCGCCTTCATCGCGCCCGGGCCCTGCCGCAGCCGAACGGGAGTAATCACGCCGTCACCAGTCATCCTGTCAGCCCGTCCCGAGCGCAACATCTGTAGCACGTCTGCCTCTGACAAGCGGACGCCGCCCGAGTGCGAATTACCCGGCAAAGAGGAAGAGATCTTCTAAATTAGATCAGGCCAAGCATATGGGCATGCAGGTAAACAGATCCTCCTCGCGGAATCAATACTCATTAAGTCCCGGTGTTAACATCTTGCAGAGGGTAATTGCACGCGGTACTTAGGTCTAAATGGACATTCATATGGCCGTCCATGCCCATTTGCTCCCCGTGTTTCTGTCTCACTCTCCATCTCCATTAAATACACCGCGGTGTAACGGTGAGAAGGAAAAAAAAAACAGCGAGGTAGCTTTTGGCGTCAGCCAACGATGAGACGGTCAAGCCGACAGGCACCTGGGTGTAATGCGGCCAGCCCGCTCGAGTGAATTTGCGCGGGTCCCCTACCTGGATGGAGACGTCGCTGTAGGAGCCCCCGATGACCCCAGAGATGGCCAGCGGCACGTCGTCGTGGATGGCGTAGGAGCCGTCGGGGCACGTGTACTCACTGTCGTCCACCTTGGTGAGGGAGGCCCTCACGAACTCCAGGGACTGCTCCAGGGCGTAGGTGTCCTTGGAGCAGGTGTCCAGTATGTGCGCTCCCAGTCTGATGCCGGGCAGGATGCGCTCGTCCCTGTTGATTTCGTCCAGCGCCAGCAGCATGGCCTCCAGCCTCTGGATCCCCCTCTGAGAGTTGATCTTGCCGCAGTCCTCCGCCCCCTCACCTTTGTGGTGCACGGGGAACAGGCCGCCGATCATCAGGTCTCCCTCCAGCGTGATCTCCCTCTTGAAGTCCGCGTTATAACCCACCGCAGGCAGGCCCTGGGGGGCCTGGGCGAGGAGGGACGCGCAGAAGCACAGCAGGCCGAGGCGGGACAGCCGCGCGGTCGGGGCGCGGGGCGCACCCCCCGACGCAGGGGGTATCGCCACCGACATGTCCCCTGGGCAAAACAAGGTCGGCGTCCTGCCTTTTCGGTTCCCCCCGGCGTGGTCAGCGTGCGGTCAGCGCGGGAGGAACGAGGGCGGCCGCAGCGGAGGAGGAGAAGAAGAGGGAGATCTCAGAGCGCCACTGTCTTTATTCTCACAGAGGCCATTTACAGGATCAATGCCATCCTGTCTGTCCTCCTCTCCTCCGGAGATTCTGCGGATTACAGCCTGCGGATCAAACAGAGAGAAACTCAGTCACAGCCTTTGAGCCGGAGAACAATGGTCCCTTTGTCTCGGAAAACATTGGGTTTCCCAGGGACTGGTATGGTCCCGTAAGAAGAAGGGGGGAAAAAAACAACAAAAAAAAACGGATATCTGAGTAAGCTAGTCATAATGTGATGCTTATTAATGATTGTTGTGATGAACCAGAAAACAATGGAAACTGCACATTTGTCATAGCAGCTGTGCCCACCCGCATTATAACTCCGCCAGAGCAAACTAATCAACGATATAAATATAGCTTCACCAGACATTTCGTTTTTTTGGGGTTTTTTTTTGTTCAATTATAAAGACAATTATCATTTGACATTTTGTCGTGCAGGCAGAACATTAAACATCGACTGATCCTTAAGACATAAAGTCCCCATTAGAGCGGAGTTCAGTGGGGACAAGACAAACAGCCTCCAAACAGTTTCTCAGGCATCACGCGGTCCAGCGACTTCCCACCGCAGTGCCCGGGCACACTGGTGCGCCTTGAGAGATCATCAGGTGTGCCTGGGGAAACGATCCGATCGCACTTGATTGGTCCAAAAATCTGAATTGGGGACGGCAGATCGATTGTGCGCGTGTGTGACTGCGCAGAATCAAGTGGAGAGACAAAATTGTCGTTATGGATGAGGTATGAAGCCAAAATGTGTCATTTGGTATCCTTTTCGGTCGGGGGTTGAAAAAACACCGACGACAGTCGACCCCCTCATGGAGAGAGGCTCCATTGAAAGTGTGTTGGGGGTCATTTCAAAGTCCTCTCCTCCTGTTTTATTGTCTGCACGACCTCAAGTTACTTAACTGGAGGAAGATTATTGCGCAAATCTGGTGTCACGAGAGCCCGCGCTAAGTCTACGGAGACAAGATCCCCATGGCCCCCAAGGAAGATTTAGTGGAATTTGATTAACACAGTCTTTCAGAAGCACCATTTATGCAGAGCAAATATAAACTAAAATCCAGGCACAAACAAAAGGGAATTCAAGTATTGAAATCTATTTCAAGCTTTGAATTATTGTTGTGGGTTAGGCGTGTATCAGCTTGAAGAAGAATAGCACTGTCGCAAGCGGGAGGTTTTGTTTTGTTTTTTTTGATTTTCGAGCAAATATTTCTAAAACCGTGTTTTCACATTGTCATTTGGGGCTTTTCGATTTTTTTTTTTCTTTATCATCAACCAATACGTACTCAAGGCAAAAACCTCAAATCCTTAACTACGTATAATTAACATACACGAAAGTGGCTGTCATCCAAGCAGAACGATTCATCAGCCTAGTGAAAATCCATTTCAGTTTCTCAAATTTGTCATACAAAAAAAAAAAAAAAGAAGCAAAATCATCAACAGGGCGCCGCCCTCTATGTCCCGATTACGTGCGAACACTTCCATGGAGGGTGGGTGGCGGCTGATCCCGTTCTCAGAAGAGAGGCGGGTCTTGTTTCCTTCAGTCCTGGTGTCGCTGCCCGCAAATCCCAGCGGCTTAATTAAGCACAGTGTCGAGTGTGGAAGTTTATCGGAGTGAATTATCGAGCCAGAATGATCCGCCTCATCAATTGTCCCAACGAGTCACGGAGGATGACGAGCATTAATTAAGTGTTGTGATGAGCGCTTATGAAAACAGTGCTCGTGAATATTATTGCCCGCATTTCAATCTCCGCCATACTGACTCACCTATCAAAAATACATAAAAGCTCTCAACGGGAGTTGGACTCCCGACCCCAGTCTTTGGGGTTTCTCTCTCTCTCTCTCTCTCTCTCTCTCTCTCTCTCTCTCTCTCTATATATATATATATATATTCATTCTGTCTGTCTGTCTCTCCCTCTTGTTTCCATGGAAACGTGCCAGTAGATGGAGAGGGGTGAAAGGGAAGTGCAAGACAGCCCAGAACAAGTGGGCCAGTCTGGCCATGCGTGCATGCTTTCAGGTCCTGTGGGAGAACTGGGAAACCTCAACTGCGAACCACTCGAGCGGAACCGCGTTTCTGTCTTTCAAATGGCAACGGAAGCCAAATGTAACAATCGAGGTGGACCGGGAGACATCTCTTTGAGACCACCAAATGTGTTCCGAAAATTGCACTGTCGCCGTGTTTCACCGAGGCATACCGCATGACATGTCGCGCTCCATTTGATTGCCAGCGAGGAAAAAACTTTAAAGGTCAACTTTTTTTTTTGTTCTCCCCGCAAAATAGGTAGCGTGGATGTCCACCTTTCTGTATGCTCCCTCAGCGGCTTATCAGCGAATAATCATAAAAAAAAAAAAAAAAAAAAAAACTTGCAGAGATAAAAAAAAAAAAAAAAAAAAAAAAAAGATTTCGGGCAGGCGAAAGAACACAACTGTGTACAAAAAAAAATAGATAAATCGTGTTTGGTTTGGGGAGCGCGATCTTCATGTAGTGCGGCTCTGCCGGGTGTGAAACATTGCCACCGCCTTGCCTGAAATACAGGTCAGGGCCGGGAGAACTGTTGTCAATGTGGGCCATTTTGTAAGCGCCGCAAAATATCGGCGGTAATAGCGCTAAAGCACTTGAGCAGGCGGCCTCAGGAGGGAATGGCGACAAAAGGATTTTTTCCGGGGGACATTGTGGGTCTCCTCGCTGACGCCTGCGTTCCCACAGGAATGCCTCCGTCTCAACGGCGGGCTCTCTAGTTCTTCCCAACTTTTGCTTCCTCCCGCTGCAACATCCAATCCGCTTGGCGAGGGCGCCCACTTTCCTTTCGGGACACCGCACTTTGAAAAAGGCCGCAGAACAGCCGGGGCGGCCTCCGCATCTCCCGCGCCCACTGCGCTTTTAGGAAGGGAGCTTTTCAAAATGGCCGACGTTTTGGGCACCCGCTCGCTGGCCTTCTCACCCAGAGTCAGATTGACGCCACGCTCTGTTCAGGCCTACCGCGGAATCTGAGCTGTCAAGATTCCTGGAGGATGATTGTTATTTATCTCTCTGTTTTAATCGGGGGCACGCGGAACCATTTTTTGGGGGGTGGGGGGGGGGGGGACAAAAAATTATCTTTCAGGCCTCGTAATGAACGGCTCCGCTTTGCGAGAGACATGTAGCGCCGAGAAATGCACAGTAAATCATGAGGCACTCTCAGGAGATGGTACAGCTTAGATTGGTGCAAAGACTGCAAATAGGAAAACAGTTCACTTATTAACGGTCGCCTCTTTTTTTTGCGTATTGCTTACAAGAAAAAAGTCTACGAATGAAATATTGGGTTTTTATGGAGTTCCTATGGCTGACCCCAAGACCTGCCAAGAGCGAGCCCAGCACATTGCCTCCCACACGACACTTTACGCTCGTAAGCCACCGTTTTTTTTGTTTTTGTTTTTATTGTGGGAAATAATTCAACGAATAAAATAGAACACGCAGAGGGCTTCAGAGGTGCCGGTTGGTGGTTTTTGTTTGTCTACCCGGAGACGGGAGGCAGGCTCCTCGGCAAAACAGCAAATAAGCACATCTCCTAATGCCTCCAGCTTCGAGACACGAGCAGAGCATAATCAAAAGAGTGGCGAAAAAAATGTCAAGGAATTCCTTGAGGCGGCACTGGATGGCCGCTGTACATTGCGTGTTTTGTTTTGTTTTTTTTAAATCACGCAGGCCTCACAATACCAAAAGGCCATGTGTAAGCATAGAGCACCGATGCTAAGAGCGATGTTTACACTTCAGATGTAATATCCCTCCCAGGATTCTGTCTACACGATAACTTCAAAGAAAGAAAACACGCCTCTCATTTTTCCTCTCTCCTCCTATGCAGCCATCTCTGTTTCCCCCTCTTCGCCAGATGGCCTTTTTTTTTTTTTTTTTTCCAATTCAAGAGCGCAAAGCCTGCCAGCCTCTTACACACTTCAAACCAGTCTGTGCGAAGGAATGGGAGGAGAGCATGGGGGCTTAAGGAAAAAAAACTAAAAAAACTAAAAACAAACAAACAAGAAAAAAAGGAAGCAGATGCGAGAGTGCTGGAAGAAAAAAGAAGAAAAGAAACGGGATTGGGCGGCGTGGGCGGCCGTGTAAAAAAGGATAAAGGGTGAGGTCTGAGAGGGATTCACAGACCGGGCTGCATTTTTTTTTTTTTTTTTTTTTATGACACTCATTTGTCCCGGAAGCGGAGAGCAGCCTTAATATGGTAATATCCCCCCAGGCCATAGCAAGTGTCGAAGAGTGGCGGTCATCTCCCGAGCCTGGAGGAGCAGCTTGGGGAGCTGACGGAGAGGCTGGTTAAGAGGAAGCAGAGGTAATGGGAGTCAGGCTTCCCTAAAACCACATTTGCAGCTGACAAAGAGAACCTTTCCAGATCGGGGGGGGAGGTGGGGGTGGCGTAAGCCTGGAGATGCTCTGCTAATGGGAAAGGTGGCTCACACGCGTCCACACGGCCGCACGCACGCATATTTCCAGGCGCTAACCACCCATTGGAGCTCAAATCCCGTGACAAAGGAAACTATGGAGGATTTGATATTTGATTAGACTGCTCTGGGGGAGATTAGCGACAAACCAAACCGTTTTTGTTCAAATACCCGGCTTGGAAACATGTATGAATTCTATTCACTTTGTGGATGTTGAGTAACATTTACCCAGTGCTGTCGGCCAGTTCCTACTGAAGACATTCACCTTTTAGAAATGCATAGATTCGGCTTTTCAAACCGCTTTAGTTCAAAATGGATCCGCAGCTCGGAGCTGCGAGCGACGGACGGAGAGAAAAAAAAAAAAAGTCAGGGGGTAGCGAAAGGCGCGCACCCTCACGTCACACCACAGCCTTTTTCTTGAGATTGGAGAGAAACGAGAAAAGCGTTGGACTCCGGCAATTTTGTTTAAGGATTTTTTTATTTTTATTTATTTTTTTACCTTGCAAGTTTTTGCTCATTCAGGAGATTATTGGTTACACGTATGACCGCTGCACTGGGCAGCAGGTGGGCCTCCCGACTCGATTCGGCTCCACCAATCAGCATGCATCGGCACTCCTTCCTGCACGATGCGTTGTCAAAACGTGCGGTGTTAAAGCTTCTTTGCAAGTGTCTATGGCCACCAGTGACAGCCTTTTGTGCGTATGTTTAAATAGTTGTGTCAACACTGTACGTCCTCACGTCCTCAAAGAAGCATAACGCCGGCTCAAAATGATAAAACTCGCGTCTGACCGACCGACTGGTGGCGGGACTAAAAGTCTTTCCCCACCTCCAAAACTCTGGGACATTACCCATAATCAGTCCTGGCCACAGTCACAGACGGGAGCGCGGCCGGGGTCCGAGAGTCGGCCTGGCGCAAAAAAAACACAATCTGTAGCAAGTTGGGATGAAAGATTGAATATTTTCCGGGAAACCCGAGATGAAATGTCTCTGAAATCCCCTCAAAAGCTATCAACGATAACCCCGAACGAACGTGGGCGGTAACAGTCCAATGTTTCCCCCCCAAAACACTGCCGGCGACCTTTTTCCTGATAAGGTCGTTCACGCAATTAGCCACCAGAGCGGGGAGCTCCTTCCGTTTGAAATTTCATCGGGGCATTTTCGGAGTCGTTTCGGACGGTTTGACGCTTCCCAAACCCTTTGCTGTCACGCCAGTGTGCTTTGATATTCATTTCACGGCGCCCTCCTCTTCCGTTTGCCATGGCGCCGGAGCCCTTCGACGGAGCCCTTCGACGGAGCGCGCCCATGCGGCTCTGTCTTACAAAGAGCTTGGCGCATCCTTCAGAGCGGACGACACCGCACCTCCCCCCTCATCCATCTCCTCCTCTCACTCCACCTGGGGAAGGGGGGGCGTTGGGGGGGGATCCCCTTGCATGTGGTGTTCAACAGTCCTCCCAGGAGCCTCATTCTGCCGTGCTCATCAAACATTCATCTTCTCTCTTTGTCTCTCGGAGATCATTACTGCCAAGCCCGCGATTGGCTCCGACCCCCGTGATGGACGTACGGCGGTGCTCTTGTTTTAGTGGCTTTTATTGTGTCTTTGCATTATTCATCTTGACAGCGCCGTGGACAAATTGGCCCCAAACACCGCGGACATTAGAAGGTGCCGCTCCTGGACTTACAAACTGCGTTAGTGAGGGTATTCGGTCCCCTTTTTAAAAAAAAATACAAATTCGATACAATTATTTGGGTCAACTGTTGTGTCGTATGTCTTTAAATGTGTAACGTATATAACACAAATACAACTTGAGGGAAATTCCATCATGTAAGATTCCACGGTAGTATTTCCATTGTGTAGCTTGGTGGGTCGTGGCGTCGACGCCTAGGTTTTTTGTGTCACTTGACTTCGGCTGCTCAGTATATATGTTTATGTTATTGTTCATATGTATTGTTTTTCTTTGCATATATAAATGTAGGAACTCGTGTCTCAGTAGCTCTACAGACTCGAATGCGTCTTGATTGAAGCCACCAAGGAATTGTTTCAAGTCCAAAATATTTCTCTCGAACATGCAATGAAATGATGGTAACCGACAACAATCGGCGACACCTCACGCGATTAGGACTGTGCGCGAGTCGTGTCATCCGTTGTAATGCACGGTGGCCCGAGAACACGAGGAAAGGACTTGCGACTGTCACATTTTGATCCTGATGAGGGACATCACATGCTTCCGCCACTGAGCCGCTGCTCCATCAGATGAGCAACAAGAGCAGAGAAAAAGGAAATCACAAACGAAGACAACTCCCGAGCAAAAATAACAACACCGCTCGCAAACATCAGCAGAAAATAATTAGGCTTTCAGGGGCTTTACCGGACCAAAAATATCATTTGGATCAGCAGCCTTGGGTTCGGCATCACTGCCTAAGAGTGAAGACTTTTTTTTTTTTGTTTTTTTTTTTTGGATCAATTCTACTGCTGACTAAGATCAAGGATTAGTATCACAACTGACCCGTTCTTCTTAAAAACAAAAAGAAACTGTACTCAGGCAAGAGGTTGTCCCCTTTTAATATTTGAATATCATATCAACATGATTGCCAAGACTGGGATTCATTATGAAAGACAACTTTATAATTGAGTTGTTTTTTTGTTTGCTCAGATATATACATATAATACACCACTTTTAACATCTTATCAATCCCAGTGGGGGAGATCCCTTTAAATTCTTCTACTCAGAACATAGAAACGGCTGCTTAAGAGTAGTTATACTGGCTACTCAAAAACACTCACAAACGATGTGGGCCCGACACCATAAAGGCTCCAATCCACCCACTCAATGTCCAAGGTTTTCATTTTCTTTTAACGGCATATCAGCAGCATGAGAAGGAGAGGGGTGAGGGGGGGGGGGGGGGGGAGGAAAGTGTGTCTGACCCTTCACCCCCAACGACCTGGCAAATTTAGTGTTATCAAGAAATCCGTCTGACCGCCCCCAAATATCCCGAGTGACACCCTGGCGCTGGAGTATTCCTTATCTCCTTTCACTACTCCCCGTGGCGTCGGGGTCGCCGTCCTCCGAAATCAGCTTCGAGCGAGCGGTGGAAGCCAAAGGAATCCACGATAGGCCGTTACCCCTCCCGGTAATAATCAGTCGCAGCTGGCACACTGTAAAACTCGGCTCTCGCGCAGACGGCCGAAACACCAGCGAGCCATTTGCCGTCAAGGGCGGCAGTTAGTTTCAAGCGGAGCGTCGTGCAGGCGGGTCGTTATTTGACGGGGAGCTTTGCTCTCCGCTGGGCAAGCCTGCGTGGAAATGGTTCCGCTCGGGTAGGAAAGTCAGTGTCATTTCACCAATATTTGACGCTCGTTCTTTCTGAACATGTGCCACGTTTCAATCACTTTCGAGCACTCCACGCGTCCATTTAAGCACGCAATTGTGTCTCATTAACGCCGGTGCAGATGTGCCAGATCAGCTCACGGAAGACAAATCACTACATAAACACCCGCTTTTGCAACAGCGTACAGGCATTAAATGTGCCTCTGTGTGTGTGTGCCTGTGTGTGTACGGGCGTGCTTGTGTGTGTGTGTGTGCGTGCGTGTGTGTGTGTGTGTGTGTGTGTG
>JAFBJU010026065.1:24261-44419 GCA_016785305.1 Colistium nudipinnis | reverse complement strand
GTGTGTGTGTGTGTGTGTGTGTGTGTGTGTGTGTGTGTGTGTGTGTGTGTGTGTGTGTGTGTGTGTGTGTGTGTGTGTGTGTGTGTGGGGGGGGTGACCACGAGTTAGACCAAGCTATTAAACTGCGATGAGGAAGCTGGAGCATTTGTCTGCGGAATAAAATCGCCAACGTTTAGTGCTTTGTTAAAATGAATGATTTAGTAGTAGGCCGTATTATTTACTTGGGACTAATGGACTTGCCCCATAGATCAGCGAGCAGCTATAGCAGAACGGACTCCTTTCAAGAGTCTTGCTGTTCGAATGGAGTTGCTTGTGCTCGAGGCGTGCGAGCTCGAGCTTCCGTTTTCGTTTCTCCCCGCTTTTAAGTGAGCGTAGTTGAGAGAGTGATTTTGCTTCTTTTTTTTTGCCTTGTTCCAAAATTCTTTTGAAGACGCTGCTTCCCCAGCGCTGGTGGTGCCACGCTGACTTTCACGAACACCCCTTGCCCGTGTGTCCCTCAAGTAAGTGTTACTTGAGGGAATCCAGAGTTACAGGTGAGGACTGCTGCCCGAGCCGCGGGGGGTCAGACCGCCTCGTCTCCCGCTGCTTCCTGCACGCCGCTTCCGCTGCCGGATTCAGATGGTGGCAGTGGACTGGGCTCTCCTTCCGTCTGCCATCGCCCTGAATCATTTACACAGATCAACATCCTCGGCTGAGACTGCTGTGTGACGGGCTCGCACATCAGCCTGCACTCTTCGTCTTACGGCAGGAGGGTTTACCAACAAGGATATATTGTTTCAGATGAGAAACTCCGATAAGCCGATAATCAAGGAAAGGGCTCGCCGGTGTGTCACTGACGATGCACCGCATGTGCGTATGCATACAAACGGTACAGGCGTGTATGCGGTTCAAAAAAGGCTGTGCTGACTGAGGGTATTGCACTTCGTGTGGGTTTCTATTGTGTTTTATCTGCTGAACATGCAGCACAGATGCCCCATGGGACAAGAGGATGCATCCACGGTACATTTTGCTTCGCCTTAATGACTTTGTCAGGTATTAGCCACGCAGCCTCTCGCCAAGTTGGCCTTGGGATATTCATTTATATTCCTCCTGTGTTTAAAATGTTTTTTTTTTTTTTTAACTCCCGATGATCCTGAGGATGGAGGAATTACACCGGAGAGTCTGTCACTGTAGCCCCACCTAGGCTCTGTAGGCTATATCTCCCCCTTTTCTCCTGCTAATTACAGTATAACGATCTCACGTTAATCCGCACCCTGGTTATCACAAGGATCATTTACATACGTGGCGATATAGCATAGCGACGATTGGATAACCATGCCTTTTTGTGACGCAAAAGATGGAACCACTGACGAAATGCTTCCACGAAGACAGAAGCCGTGTTTGTGTGGAGCATCCTCCCTCCAACACCCTGTGGCACAAACTAATTCGCGACTCTTCGCATTTTGTTGATCGACTCTCTGGGCTGCGTTTCGCACTTTGAGCCACACAAAGTGATTTCCCAAATGATTGAGATTGGACAGGCAGCGCCTTCGACTTGCACTGCCGCCGCCGCGTAGTAGTTTGCAGCAAATTCGCACATGTGGAACATGCAGTGGTAAACATGTAGAGGAGGGCTAAATGTGGAATTATAACCGCCATCGATTTCCAATGTGGAGGGGAAAAAAAAGGATTCTGATCATATCGCCCAAAACAAGATACAAATGACGCGCGAACCGATTGGAGGCATTAACTATGCTGATTAGAGAATGATAAAATGATTCAACAAAAAGAGGTGAGGCCAGCTCCTCAAAACAAATCCATACATGCAAAGACTTGCTTTTTCACCTTCGCAACAAAGCAGCTCCTGTTGAAGTTCACACTTTTTCACCCCTTCAATGCGCAAATGAATCGAGACAAAAGGAGAAGAAGAAAAAAAGAGAGCAAATCTCTTACCTGTGCAGGGGTCTGATGTGCGATGAAGGGACTGTGTGGACCCAGCGCAGGAGCATCCTTTGCCACTTTTTTCACCCCTTCAATGCGCAAATGAATCGAGACAAAAGGAGAAGAAGAAAAAAAAAAAGCAAATCTCTTACCTGTGCGGGGGTCTGATGTGCGATGAAGGGACTGTGTGGACCCAGCGCAGGAGCATCCTTTGCAGCAGTGTTTGGGTTTTCTGTTTTTTTTTGTTTTTTTTTTTCTCAAAGCCTACAAACGAGTGAGGCTGTGGAGTGAAATGGAGCTGGAGGAAGGAAGGAAGGAGGCGTGTGGCGCTGCCCTGAAGTTTGCAGCCGCGTGCAGCCGGGAGCTGTCCGTGGTGCTGGAAGGACCACAGACACGCCGCTGGATGCTGGGGGGGGGGGGGGGGGGTCAAAAGTCACATTGTCCTAAACACGCTTTCAAACAAAGATGCAACTGACGCCCACCTCGATGCGCCGGTGGAGAAGGGCGTTTTTTTTTTTACTTTCTACTTTCTAACGTGGAATAGACACATGCAGTCAACGACCAGGGGAGGGAAAAACAACGACAGAGAACGATTGCGAGTCCGATGTGTTGCCAGGTTATAGAAATGGTGAAAAACATATGACTTTAGAATAAAAAAGAAAAAACGAGGGCTTAAGACACTTTTTTTTTATGTACCTGTTACTCCCGCTTTCGCAAAATCTTCAGCGCAGCAACAGTCAAATCCCAAATCTCGGCTGATTGAAGCGGCGAGGCGCAGCGACCTGCAGGCAGAGCCTCAACTCTCAGAAGGTCCGGATAGTTGAACAGAGGCGCCGTTGCTCCACGCGAGAGCAGCCCCGGACACGCGGTGACCCGGTGTGCCTGTTGGAAATGATCATTATGTAATTCAGAGCAGAACGAGAAAGGGGTGGGGGGGGGGGGGGGGGGAACAAAAAACACCGCGTGGTGTCTGGGCTGCTGGCGCGGATGTGGATGGAGATAGGCTCCCTATTTGTTCAAGCGGTCAGGGTGGGGTGGGGGTATATGACGTTCGAATAAGGATCCTTCCGGAGAAGGGTTTATCTACAGCTGGGGACTTCTTTTGGAGAGTGGCAAACAAGTTGTGACACGGCACGTGAGAGTGTGAGGTCAGTCCCAGACGGCACAGTGGTGCGCGCGGGGGGGGGACATGGCACGGACCTGAGAGAGGCGCGCAACCCTCTACCCTGCAAAAAGCAAACACGCCATGGTCGTCATTCCCAATGTTTTTGTATGCTGACCCCCCCCCACGCGCACACACACACACACACACAAACACCCCCCCTCCCCCCATCTCTCTCCTAGTGCAAGGTAATGAGATCAATAATTAACATCATGGGAAGGCAATAATCTCCGTGGCCCTCGAAGCTGCATGACACCCCAGTGGGTTTCACAATCCATTAAATCAACAGCTGACCCAGTGTGTCATCGCAGTCTCACTCTGACTCTGATTTTTTTTTTTTTTGTTTGCCTCTGGACAAAAGGTTAGGGTGCCACGATTAAAACCGACGCGTGCAACTGACATGCGGCGAGGGCATCTGCGCCTGCATACAGCATCGACACCCCTGCAGGCAACCGATCTCGTCGTCTGATCAGGAAACAAGGCACGTTGCCCAGGATCATCCGGGAGAAATGTTGAAATCATTTGGCGGAAGAGGAAGACACTCGTTTCTCCCATGCCCGGCACAGCTGGGTTGATGCGTTTCCTTCGGGACGGAAGACACAAAGGTACACTTTACAATCCAAAACCTATGCACACGTACGACGACAGAGCGATGTGCAGGTGTGGGATGAATTCCACAGATAACCTGCCTCAGTGAAGTCACCGCCCCCGACCTTGTGCCTTTCAATGCTCCAAAGAATGAATAACCGGGCAAAGTGTGAAAACAAACGGACACCTGTATGTGAAGGTCATTAATATTTCATTTTTATACTCGTTAAACCCATTCAGTGACCCCCCCACCCCCACACTGCAATATATGGATGCAAATATGGGTTGTGTCATTCTCTCAGACAATCCCCTTACTTACCTTTCGCTCGTCACCCGCCGACATGTCCCTTGCCCTGGCGGATCGTGTACATTCCTGCACCGTTCACGGCAGACAAATTGGTGTCTTTCAGCAGAAGAGACTGACTATTTATATTTGAGAATTTGAAACAACCACATTGGAAAATATACATATTCATTTCTCATACATGATCACACCATATACAGCACGTGTGGTGATCATGACAAGGGGCAAGTGCGGGGCGTTTGGTTCAAGGGGTGTTTTGGTGATTTGGAAGGAAACACTGGAGGTCACCAAGCCCAATAAGGACCACTGGCCAAAGAAGATAAGCATCAGTGATCTGTGGAGGCCCGCACTTCCTGTTCTCCCGTACACGTAGCCGATTACGTTAATTGTGACACAAATGCCAAACCACTCAATCGAATGCTAATCAGATCAATGCAGCATTTGCGAAGGAAACGTCATTTGGATGCTGTAGCGCTTAGCAGCGATAGCCCTCGGTGTCTGTGCGTGCCAAAGGAGGCCACATTCGAATCTTTTGTGCACATTAATCCAGCGTTCCTGGCGTTCCGAGGAAAATGACTCCGTTAACGGCTCATCCGTAATTTGGCGCTCACTGCCTCAACAGTAACGGTAAACAACAACAATAACCAGGAGGCGAAAGGACAAAGGAGCGGACCTCGGAGAAAAGTAGTAAAACGGACACTTGCGTAACATACATATCCTTGCGGAATCTGGGTGACAAAATGTTTTGCCCCAACGAACATCTGTGGCCGACAGATTCCCCTCGACTCCAATTTCAGTTTGAGAATTTTATTCGATTTTTTTTGAAAACAGAAAGACACAACCATGGCCACGCGCTGTGGATTGTTTCCAATGTCTCACGGCTGCGACCATTTGGGCCTATAAACATCACAGCTAGTCTCTGGAAGTGTGTGGGTTTTGGCGACGAGCCGAACCGCCTGAGTGGTTTTAACAAACCAACAACAGAAGGGGAACATTACCATGAATAACCGAAGCTATTATCCGAGTGCGGCGTGACTATAAAATGTTCTGTACAATATCCAAGGGGAAAAACACTTACATTTTTTAATTCTATTATAAACCCTTGTCCTGGTGACTCGGAGGCGCCTGGAGGACGCGGCGGTGTTGGGTTCATGGCGTCCTGGCCGGTCATGATTCAAGTTTTCCTCCATTCCACCTCCCCCCCCCCCCCCCCCCCCCCCACTGTGTGATGAGACGTTTTCCAACTGGTTTGGAAAAACGAAATTCACACAACTGGGGACTGGGAACATCGACAGTTCTACGGCGTTAGCTCCTGCGCGTTTCCGAACCATACCCTTGCGACACATCGAGACACCAAATTCAGGTAATGCACACGGACACGTGACACGACTTGTCTGAAGACGTCCGACCCTGCAAAGTGGGATGCAATAAGTCGACCGGAGGGCGATCCGGTGATTCGATGGACCAATTCCAAGAAGAAAGAAGAAGAAAATGAAATATATAAGAATATATCTCGACTGACTCCCATTTGCTGGACACCATGCATAGAGAACATTTGTTTTGGCTGGTATATGCCGACAGTTTGAAAATATGATCAGGGAAAAAAAAAAGACGATTCGAGTATACAAGGAAATGTACAGGCTTGGAAACGATTAAATTAGAAGGTGCAGAAATATGGCATGTTGGTCACGGTATGAACAGCTAGTTAGATCCACCAACGAGATTAAATGACTACAACAACGGAGAAAACCCCTTCTAGCGCGCCAGTGTTACATGGCCTCCTCCCCTTATCTCCCCTTATCTCCCCAGCATCCTCCCCTACTCCTCTCCATCCCTCAAGGACTCCTTCTTTTCCGCCACCAGTTCCGCCGCTGCTCCGGCTCCCTCCTCGCCCTCGGGGGGCTCCCTCTCCTCCCCGCCGTCCTTCTCCTCCCTCGCCGCTCCCTCCTCCTGATCCATGTCGAGCTCCTCGAAGGACGAGCCGCTGCCCACCGACTCGTTTGAGTCTCTGTCACTGTGGTCCCTGTGCTTAGTGTCTTCGTGCGCGTCCATGAGGTCCCTCAGAGGCAGGGAGGAGGCCAGGGAGGCGGCCGTGGAGGCGGCCAGGGACGTCTCCCTGCTGTCCCACGGTACGCCGCCACTCACGGAGCTCACGTCACTGTGGGAATCCGCGCCTGGAGCCGAAAACCAAAACAAGAGAGATCAAAATGAACAAGGTGGAAGATTTATTGGGAGCGTAAAGACATGCCAAATGTTTGCCCAGTTCAGATATCAAGGTTATTACAGCACACAAACGATTAGGAGTGGCGCCAACAAGTTGCGTTGGGGCAAACTGTGGTCGGTACAGTGCATCCCAATAAACATCTAGAGAGCGATTAAAGGCATGATGAACATGATATTCTGTTTAAATACTCTGTGCAGGGGTTCGTCAACACATGTTGAAGGAACCAAAGGAGGAGCCTAAAGCCCTGTTAGAAGTTGTGAGGCCGTACCCGAAGCAAAGCCCTCGTTTGAGAGAAATGATGACCTCAGCATCGAGCGCTCTTAGGTAGGTAGGTGGGTGGGTGGGTAGGTGGGTGGGTAGGTGGATGGGTAGGTGGGTAGGTAGGTAGGTGGGTAGGTGGGTGGGTAGGTAGGTAGATAGATAGATTACTTTATTTATAACCCCCGTGGGGAAATTATGGTGTTGCAGCACCCTGGTAAAAAATATTACAAATACAAAAGACACGTAGTTTAAAACAACAGGAACAACAACAGCACAACAACAACAACAACAACAACAACAACACTACTGCAGAATATTTACATTAAATAAAAGAGAGATCAATAACTAAGGTGCAAGATGTAAAGTTAGTTCAACTTTAAGTTAGTTCTCGGTTCAGGAGTTTCCAATCAATACTCGTTGTAATTATAATGAAACCCAGCCCACTTCCTTCAGCTTGAACCGGGTTTATTAAAAGCTCCCGTGCCACAGCCGAGCTCGGAGAAACCATTGTTAAGGAGATTAAAGATCTTTTAAATGAAGTCGCAGACCACAGACGAGCGTGCTCATAGCATTACTGGCATGTAATTATCCCGCGTCGGGGCTCTGTGCAGATAACCATATTTGGGAGAGAGAGAATGTTTTCACGCTGCTGTCTGCAGCGCATAATACATATCTGAATTCATCACGAAAAACGTCCATTAGCTTAATTGGTGGCGCTCCCCTCACCCACATGATCAGCCCTGCTAATGCTTTCGGACTAAAGCTGATTCTAATTGGCCTCAGATCCACGATTCTCCGAGGCAAGCCATTCATTATCTCCGACTGTTGATATTCTTAGGTGTGGGCGCTTTAGAGGTCCCGAAGATAAATGTTGAATTCGGCAGTGTTTTGTTTGGAAAACAGTAATTGCGGGAAAAGCCGAGAATGTGAAAAAGCCACCAAACCGTTCTTTCAATCAAGAGCAGCGCCCGACAGGTGGTTCAAACGAAGGAAAACTAAAACGCAGAGAAACGTGTATTTTTTATTTTTTTACACAGAAATCAGAAACCGGACTGGTAAAAAAAAAAAAAAAAAAAAAAAGGCAGACAAATCACACCTCCCACCTACACACAACAAAGATTCGGAACGGATCTTTTCACAGCTGAACTGGCACGGATGGAATACGTGAGCAAAATGAAGACCACGTGTATATATACATATTTTCCAATAATGTGTGTTGTATTACAGAAACGGTTTGAGCTCCAGTCAAGTTGAGACGAATATATTTGCCAAATAATGTTGAACAGACAACTTACAATTTATTTTGATTACGTGGGTTGCTCCAATAAGTTTATTTTAATTTTTTTAAGAGTTGTCTCTCCTGTTCCTGTGTTTGGCAATACATTGAGGCTCTTCTTTTCTTTTATTTTTGCCAAGACTTTTTACTTAAAAAAACGACCTGGCCTTGATATGAAATGTATTCCACGGATAAAATCTGACTTGACCTGACTTGACTACCCCACAGGACACTGAAACATTACTGTCCAATCCCTTTTCCTGCTGCTTTCACACTGCAAATAAATCTCATCCACACATCAAAGTGTTTTCGCGCTAAATTTGTCCCCAATACAATAAGCAGGGCGCCTCAGAGCTCATAAGGTCGACCTTTGCCTTTCATTCATTGGAATCTCCGCAAACTAATTATCACTTCCAGCAGATCCGATCCTGTTCGGGGCTAAGAATATAATATATGTGAAGACCATTAAGGGAATTCATATTATGCATTCACGGGTGCGTTGATTGGCTGGCAGGTCCAAACTCAACTGCTGGGAACGGACTTCAGAGGAAAAGTGATGTACCACAGAGGTATTGTTATAGCAAAGCATAAAGATGGAGATTATGTAGTGATTTCTAGATCATTTGCATGGAAACGTACTTTTCCAGAGAGACTTGTTTGACAATACGAGGAGTTTTGTTGGAAATAATGGGTCTATTTAGGGTAATTGGGTGGACAGGCCCCCAGAGGAAGAGCCTTAACACACTGGACAACATGCATCCCCTCTACGATGGCAAGTGAGTGCTGAAATTGGTACCCTGGTTTGAGCCAGCTGTGCCTCGGAAAGTCTTTTAGATAACATTTGCCTAAATTAGGTGTTAAATTGGGCCCATTGGGATTATTAGGAGAGAATCAAGGCCCTGCTCTTCAAACTATTTGAAAGAAAAAGGGGGGGGGGGGTATTTTTTATAAGGAGATAATTAAACAGACAGAGCTCAGGCAGGCTGAGAGTTTGGTGAAAAAGACAGCGAGGGGATGGCGAGAAAAATGTGAAAGGATAAAATGGAAAAAACGATAATTCCTTTTTTTTTTCTTTTTTTTTATATATATATATTTTTTTTTTACAAATGGTGTCTTGAGAGTTAGCAGCATTTCAGGGATAGTTACTCTGGAAATAAAAATGTATTCATGTGTTCAATGACCATGCTTAACTGGGGATGCTCCAAAGTGCAGTATGCTATATCAAGATTGTGTTTCAAAAAGCAAAACACAATAAATCTATATCAAGGCAACAGACTGTGTCTACAGTATCATTTCTTTTTATATTATTTTCTAAAATATCAAGCAATTGTATGGCAATGGAAATAAAAACGGTAATACATTTTCCCAAACAGTTTTGCTCAAATTGCAATTGAATTCCGTGACTTTTAACGTGACTTTTTTTTTTGCAAGAATCCATCCACTATTGTGTAATAATATTTGGGTGTTTTACGCTTTGAAATAGAAAAAGTGACCCTAATTCTCTGGCTGGGTGCAATTCAATCATTGCAGAGGAATGAGGTCACTCAAGGTGACCTAAAAGAACCAGTCAAACTTTGAACAGTCCAAAGATCCACATTAAGTATAAATGTGGTCGACAAATGATTTCAGACCTGCTTAAAAGTCGCCAGCTCAGCTGAGCGAAATTAGTCCCTGTGGGTGTGTGCGACGTGGTGGAGATTAATCATTTGCACAAACGGTATAAAAATGGAGGCCACAGGCCGGCTTAACACCGAGTGTGGTTTGTGTCCTCAAAAGATAAACATGCTTTTGGCAGCACACCCAGCGGCTGCTGTGATCACCAGATTATCATAAAAGTGATTTCAGCTTGTTGGAGTGTTTACTGCCTTTATCTGCCGTGATGGTGGAGGCGGGACACATGTTCGGGCACAGCGTTTACGCTCGATAATTCTCCATTAAATCCATAATTTGGCATGTTTTATGTTGTCGTGAAAAGTGGCAAGATATTGAATTGGTGGTGATTTTCCATTTTTACGCTTCCCTTTTCGCTAATCTTGGTGTTATGGACTCGTAACTTCACACAGACTTTGAGGGCCCCTCTTAAAATCAGAAGAAAAGAAAAAAAAAAAAGCTCGATGTCAGCCTCTAAATATGTTTCAGCCAATTATAGTCAAGTTGTCAAAAATGGTCTACTCTAAGCTCTGGTTGTTCTTAAAAAAAAAAAAAAAAAAAAAAAAGATGATGGAGAAATTCTGCTGTCAGGTCTAAGGGCACGTCACAATACCGAGTCAGCTCCACTTAGTTTCCAAAGACCTCCTTACGTCTCCTGACTCTTGAAAATGTGCCATGCTAAATACATCACTTTGCTTTTCTGCCCCATTTCCACTACCAGACGTCTTAGATCCTTTCGCGCAGCTGCTCCTGGCATTCCCTTTGTCCGCGCTAAGGACTAAGGGAGATGTGCATTTACTCGAGCCACCCCAAAGCCTTTTCTCTATATGTTACTTTATTGTGCAACACTTTAAACAACTGGTTTAAGTTGCACTTAATACAAAGCTGAACACCAAAAAAGGATGCATTGATCTAGTGCCTTAGTGCCTCGTTAAGAAACCCCCCCCCGCGCACACACACGCACACACACACACACCCACACCCACACCCACACCCACACCCACACCCACACCCACAACCACAACCACAACCACACCCACACACACACACACACACAAACATTGTTTTGAAGAGACCCACAATAGAGTACACAACCGGGGACTCAAAAGCGAGCACACACACATAACACTGCCCACTCTCGTTGTTGCATGGCCTCCATTAACGTTTCGCTGCCCACCCTATCCACCCTATCTACTTCTTCGGCTTAAGTGTTTCAGAAAAGGAGCATTAGAAGAATCTCGGCCTGCTTTAAACAGCTCCCAAAGCCCGAGTGCAGCCCGTTCTCGTTCTGTGTTCGCCCCGACACTCTTCGTTTCCCATTCACTGGTGACTCCGAACAACCATTTCCTTCAATGCAATTAATGCAAACTCGATTAAGGCAATTATTCAACCCACAATTTGAAGAAGGCAGCAAAGGAATATTCGAAGGAGCACACCTAACCTGCCCTCCGGGTGAAACTGCCAGGCAACCGGTGGAGACACACCGGGTTGCGGCTGCAACAGCACAGCATGTAACTGTGTCAGGATGTGTCCATTAAGAAGGGTTACTTTTTTTTTTTTACGTTGCATCATTTATACTTTTCTGCCCCCCCCCCCCACAAAATAAAAGAAGCCAATGTCCTGACTGTGCCTTGCAAGCTCGCGGGCAGTGGATGCACCAAACCGTGTGTGTGTGTGTGTGTGTGTGTGTGTGTGTGTGTGGGGGTGTGTGGGTGTGTGGGTGGGTGTGTGGGTGTGTGGGTGTGTGTTTGTGCGGCAGCTCACTCCGTTGTTATTTTCCTCTATCCTCGTGTCGGCATGTTTATGAGGCAGATGCATAAAGCCCTGGGAAGCCCCACATGTAGTTCATAAAACATCTTCGCTCGCACAGATGCCTCTTTATGCCAGTTGACACTTCCGCATGGGCGCATTTGCATCCCCCCCCCCCGCCCCCCATCTTTCACACTACACTCCGAAATAACGCAGGCTACGACTTCACATTATCGGTCGTTTACATTAGGCTAAGTCTCGGACAAAGGAGACGCAACATGTTACGTAATGAGCTTAAGCGCCGCGTCTCCGAAAACGCGGACATGGCCAGGCGAGCTGCCGGCTCCCGTTTCCGCTGTTTATGATAAGCTGAGCTAATTGGCTCTCGGCCTCTGTGCCGTAGCTCTGCAGGCGCAGGCACGAGTGTTCCATCCACCTCACCTATCATCCGACCACTGATAACATCCACTTATAAAGCAAACCTTCCCTGGAAAAAAATAAGAAAGAAGACGTTTTAAATGGCACAGAGTTCGGGACTAGGTGCAACGGAACATGGCGAAACCGCCTAAAGTTTTGGAGATAGCTTTCTCCTCAGCGGACTATACAGCGTGCGAGCTCGTTTTTTTTTCCCCCCACCCGACGTGTTTTTGTGGGGCTGGCGTTATTCGTCACCAACGTTCTAGCTTGGTCGAGGGTCAGAGCAATGATCCGAAACCTCGTCTCGGGCCGGTGACGCGGACAAACTCATTTAAAGTTGTGGACGGCCTCGACTCTGGGTGCAGCCGGATGTCAGCGCTCCACAGCAGACAGCCCCCGCCGTCTCTCTCTCTGGAGGACGGGCCTTTTGGTGGCGCCGCTCCGCTGCCACGGCGACTGCAATTCCGCAGGTGCCCAAACCTATTATCCTGGCCCGGTGCACGTCCGAAAGCCCTCTCTCTAATTCTCCCAGCTGTGTTTACCAGGGAATGCCCGTGCGATCTCGGCTCAGCGTCTGAAGTAAATCAACCCACCTGACCTGACCCCCCCCCCTCCCCCCCCCCCCCCCCCGTGCTCTCTCCCATCAACCCCCCCCAAACCATTTCCTTTCTAGGGCGTCATTTGTACAATGACAAAGAGACAACACAGCACTGGAAGAGCGACGGCCGCCGGGAAGACATTGGGCCTGAGAGGACACGTACTTGCGGTGACAGAACAATTACAGAGTCTTGTATATCATATGTCCTCCGTGATGATGGCACAGGAAGGGGGGGGGGGGAGGGATACAAATGAAAGAGCTGCCACATACTGTATTTCCTCTTTGTTTGCCAGAACTGACACAAGCTGTAGTTTAAAGGCAGCAGAAACCTGTATTTTTTTTTTTCTTCTCTCGACATGCCTCATTACACTGCAATTGGATAACAAAGAAAGTCATACCAAAATTGACGTTTCTTCATTTATTTATTATTTAAACTTTTTGAAACTTTCCTTTCCGGTAAAACAAATGGAAACTTCCCTCAGCATCTAAAACTATGTTGTTGTTTTTTGTTTTTTTTTTCTTGGCAAATTTCCTTCAGTAGATGCTGTGAATAATTTATACATACACTTACTTTAACTATAACTTAATGAGGGGCTGGCCTATAACAGGGTTCTTATTAAACGTACAAAAAAAAAAAAATAATGAAATCACCTGTTATGTCAGTTCCTCTGTCCTCATCGGAGTCCTCGTCGGATTTGACCTCCTCCTTCATCTCTGGAACAAAGAACTCTGTCTGGCGGGACAGCGGCACCATATAGTTGATGGCATCCGAGCCACAGATCTCAATGGTTGGGAACGCACAGAGCTTCCTCTCCTGTGAAAGAGGAGGAGGCCAGTTACATGGACGGAATACCTTGTTATCCCAGCTGCCTTCTCACCTCCTACTCCAAGGAGAAACATTCTGAGGCACGCAAACTGCTGCAAAACCGGAAAGGAACATAGGGACGAGGGCACTACGCCGCGCAGGAACGCTCAGCGACATGTGGCTTTAAGATGTCCTCACTTGCTGACACAACACTACGTCTTGGACGTATTAATGCGAACCTACGAGTCCATTAAAGTTGCATCAACAACATACGGCGCGTGCGCGCGTCACACATTTGCACTCGCCAGTGGTGTGTGTAGAAAGTGAAGTTTATAAATATTATACCATATATATTTTTTTCTCTCTCTCTCTCTCTAAAGAGGACATTAGCCCAGAAAAATGTTTGCTTTCCTATATTTCTTAAAGGATCGCGGAGGAGGTGGGCCGTCAGAGTACGGCTGCAGGAGGGGGCTGCATGGGCGGTGACAGATGAATGTTTTACGACACCACACAATGCTGGGATATATGACCAAAGTTGGACGGCAGATTGAGCTAAAAGCAGTGCCATCGAAATCCACCAACCACTCATCAAAGCGTGGTCCTCAATATGTTGCATATAAATTGTACTTTAGCGTTTGAATTTCTCCCGTCTCCCCCCCCCTCCCCCCCCCCCCCCCCCCCCCCCCCCCAAAACACACAGCCTTGATGTAACAGGACCAAATTTTGAGGCACAGACCGGTGTCTGTGCCTCCCCACAGTTTCAGGAATTACCTACATTTCTAGTCTCTTAATTGTTGCCACGGCGGCAGTGGGACAAAAAAAAAAAGCACATTCCGGGTGATTTGCAGAGGGCAATAAACGTGTTGGATGGTCCAACCGCAGTCACCGGACACATTTTCCACTGGGCTGACTGATTGGTTTTAATCTAACCCCATGGAAAATAAGACACCAGGAGTGGGTATGAATCACCTGGCTGCTGCACACAGGGGTTCCAGCCCCGGGGCTGCCTATGCAAATGAGTACCCTTCTCTTTGAACCGGCGCCAATAATGAGCAGAGAAATCGAGACAAAGATAGTTCGGCACACAGGAACTCACTCACTCACTCACTCACTCACTCACTCACTCACTCACTCACTCACTCACACAAACGTCTCCAAGGGATACTGTCACAGAAAAGGATGCAGCATGTGCGAAAGCTGCATTCCAATGCTCTATCTGTGTGTGTGTGTGTGTGTGTGTGTGTGTGTGTGTGTGTGTGTGTGGGCGTGTGCGTGTGCGTTTCTGTCAGTGACATTTACCTTACTAAAATGCGGAACATCATTTGAATATTTTGCCTGTGTAAGAGATGTCAAGTCTCGTACCAGGGACGGCAGGTTATGGCTCCCGCTGGCGACTAAAATAAGCGAATATAATGATTAACGCACCATCAGCCGGAGAGGTGGAGCTCACCGTGAAATCACCTCATATCATCTTTGGCAGAAATTTAACGACTACGTGGGTCCTTGCTCCATAGCGCACGCATACTTTTGCTTCCAGCACAGGAAAACGACAAGGGACGTTTTCCTACCCAGGCAAAATGTTTTTTTTTTTTTGTTTGTTTTTTTTAGCCAGAGGTAATTACTGCAACGTTGACATTACTGGAGCACGTGAAAAAAAAAAACATCATTCTCAAATTTCAACTATTTTCGCCTCTTTCCAAACCCAAACATTTATGAACTATTCCCTCCCTTCCCTCTTTGATATATATGTATATATATATAAGAAATCTAAGTGATTAAAAGGTTGTTCATAATATCAGCTTAATAAGTGTCACTACTGCATAGACCCTCCATATATAAACCATAGATGTTGCCAAACCAAATGAACTCTTCAAGTAATAATAAAAATGTAAGAACCTTTCCTCTTATCCGTGCGAGATTAAATGTAATACCATTTTATAGGCAGGCGGAAAATCCAATTCCCACATAAATACATTGAATGATTCCCTTCTTTTTCTTTTCTCCTCCGAGAGAATCTAACAGGGGCATAGATTAAAATATGCAGGCACAAATCACGGAATCACTAGTTGAAGGGTTGCCAACTTATGATGTTTATTTGCCGTTTATTTACTTGTTGATGCGGTGGTCAAAACACCACAGGGTGTTGATTTTCTTTTTTTTTTTTATTCACTTTTGGTGTTAGCAACGGGAGCCTAATTATAAATGACCATTTCACCGACCAATAATCCATGTTTCTTTTCACCAGGGAAATGAATAGGGAAATAGCACAACTGGCTGGGACCATTTCCTGCACATTTAGGTCCTTAACTATGTTCACAGCTTTTTCTCCCCGACCCTGTCTGCGGTCCTGTAAAAATTGCGGCCTATGATTGGGGTCTAAAATGGCCCCTTTGGGTAATGAACATTAGAAAGCAAATCTGCTCCACTGGAACACTGACCTCCCAGGAGCTAACGCCTTTTACAGTAATTTCATTTGCTGGATGAGGCTGTGTGTAAATGTGTCGACGAGTAACGTTCAAGTGAATGGGAATGCGGTCTGAGATTTCGGGCCCCACCCTTACAGCCCTTTAAGCCCTTTTCCTCAAATATTTTTGGTGAATTGGACTTGACATAACAGACCGACATCATTTTGAAACAGGTATGCAGCAAGGGTCAGAGAGAAAAGGGTGTGGCCATAATTAAGAAACTAAATGTGCCGGACAGTTGGGACACAGTCAGCCAAAGGTCACGGGCTCAAGCAACAATTCTGCTACGGTGTCTTTGACCAAGGCAATGCAGCTCATACACCCCCCAAGGTGCAATTTGGTGGATGACCCCTCCTCCCGCCTTTAGAAAGATACAAGCACACATTTTCAACTAAATCAATAAAACAATCTCATTTTGATATTATCGCACACCAAGCAACCTCTCAGGAATGGTATTATTGCAACATTAGAGTTACGTCGACAAAATGAGCCTCATAATCGTCCTTGCGTCTTCTAAGAGGACAGTCGTTACCCAGTGTACTGTGCTGTGGAGAGAAGATGAGAATGAAAGCCAAGTTGCGCCAATGTCACGCTCTATTTTGGTCATCTAGAAGTTACGGTATCACCTGGTCCTCCTAGGATTATCTAACCACAAAAGCGAACCGTTCTAAGAAGGACATTAGCGCTGCCTTTTATGCAAGTGGCAAGTTCATTAAACGTTGATTATATTAGATTGAGTAAGTCAGGAATGATGAGGAAAGAAAAAAAAAAGAAGTATGGGTTTATTTACTGTTATGTGTGAGTGTAGGGATAGTAGAGGGATGCAGAATCAGATAGATATAGGGGAGGGGTCTCCTGGGGCTTTATGGTGTATTTTACAACTCGAGCAGCTGCTCTGTGAATACGCAGCATCCCTCGCCCGATAGAAAACAGCAATAAGAGGAACGTAAAGCTAGATAACAACACCTCTGGAGCCTGATTTACTGCATCACTTGACCAACTCTGAAATATAAATATGGCCACGGAGCAACTGGGTCATAACTTCGGGCAGGAAAGATCAATGCAGACACTCCGTATAGTGCCGCAGCCTCTCAAAAAAAGAGAGGTCCGACGAATGGAACTGGCACAAACTCCCGCTACACCAGTGTGTGTTAAAGAGACATGACAACAGACGCTTTCATGAAGAACCTTTCATGCGTCATCTCACGGTTTAGTGTTTGTGTTTTGAGACGGGAGAAATTGGGAGAATCTCCCTGAAAAGAGGAGAGTAGTTTTTTTTTTGTTTTTGTTTATTTTGTTTACAAAGTCAAGGAGAAAAACAAAAGCCACTATCAAAGGCTTTGATTCAAGATCATCTCAGAGAGAGGGGACATGTATTTATTTATTTATATATTTTTCCTGAGACATGGATAAAACGTGACAATGTGAAACTAAGGGTTGGATGCGCTTTGACTTTATTGTGTCTATAATAACGGCAGACATTTTCGGAGTGGTTCTCTTAAATCTGAAGACACTATTACCGTTAGAATGCACTGTTTGACAACCATACGTGCAGGAATGCACGGATAAAGAATAAACAAATAAACTGTCCTAGAACTGCAAATACAATGAAGATTGGAAGGCCAAATAGAAGCACTCCGTCCTCCGGTTCGATTTACAACCTTTCCCAGCAACACATAAAACACAGCTGGATGCTACGCGTCTTGTGGAGTTCTCGAAGGAGCCCTCAGAGGGGTTGTCTAAAAGAATTCCGAAAATCCACGACTTTAATGGGAGGAGGCAAGGCAGGCTGAGGAGGAATGTACGCCACAAAGGGGCAAAATCGAAATCTCGAAAAAGCTCCACGATGACTTGGGCTATTTTTAGAACATTGCCCTGCGGGCGACCAGGTGCCATGTTGGCTACCTCTGGGTTAGAGGGATTTTTTAATACATAAGGGGCACAGGTAATATATTTTACAGTTATTTAAGTTAAGTTAACAACTTCTTTTTATTGTTGGGTGTTGATCTCTACGCCAACTTTGCATATTGCATGCAGTGGGCTTTGTTTTCAAGGACAACTAAGATTTCAGAGGCGTTTTTCTGGCGAGACTTCATTTGGAAAGTTAAAGCTTGTGACCTTTTCAGAGCATTTGCCACAAAGGTCAGACTATGGGTGCACTTCAAAACTTACTAAGGCACAAAGGCAAATATCCACGAGTATTTGTAACAAACCCTTTTTTTTTTTTTTTTGCCAGTCAGTTGCAGCAAAAGTAACACATTAGATGACTGATGTCTGTATTTCCAGCTATAAATGTACATTTACAGATTTCTCTACACATTTAGAAACACTTCAGTGCTGAGGTGTTTTTTTTTTTTTTTTTTTTTTTACACATTTTCCGTCACAGCATATTTTTTCACACTCTGAGCCATACCCAGAATGAGATACACACAAGGCGATGCAGTTTGAGTGCGTGTGAACACTACACAGTGGAATGCATGGAGGATCAATGGTTGATAATGCCGACAAGGTGTCCAGTGGGTTTTTTCTTGTTTCTTGTTTTACGCACCTTGTCATTTGCAGAGACTACTGATCCTGAGACCGAAAAAAGCTTCCGTCTTTCCGGCAGTAAGATTTCAGTGACGGCAAACCTCCCCCCCTTCCCCCCGGCGGGGGAGACACATGAGATACGGCCGAGGAGCAGTGGTGAATAATGAAAGGCAGACACAACAATCATTCAGTGCCATATTCACAGTGACAGCCTACAGCCAGCGTGGACCCTGCGGTGCAGATGGAGAAAGAGCGACGTGAGCCACCTCATCACAATAGGTTATGTAGAGATACACACAAATATGGACACACACGTCTATTTTTAGGCGGATGATATCTCACCCTGGTCCCCAGGCGCACGAAAAGGAAAATTAATAAAAAAGCAAGGCAGCCCATGGTGAAAATTGGTGACGGCCCCCTGAGTTCTCTCTCTCTCTCTCTCTCCCTCTCTCTCCTGGTCCATTTACTCCCATTGCACCATTACAGCCACACAGTCCACCCCACTCGCACCCCCGCCACCCCCTTCCCGTCTGTGGACAGAGACAAAAACTCTACTTCACACCTCTGCAGAGGTGTCCAATTCAGACCGCACGTGACGTCAAACGCCTCCCCCTGGACGGAGTCTTTTCATTCTGCTTGAAACCGGGGGTTCGTTTTCTACCAGGGCCCACACCACTTCTTGCCTCCACGTCCATGGAAGTGTTCAGCGCTGGCTGTGGCGGGAGGCGTAGGGCCGGAAATAGATGGAACAGAAGGCGACGGGTGCGTTGCAGCCTCTCCGTGCACCCGCGCAACCAATAAGCAGAAGCACTTGATGGGCTACAAGTACAGTGACTCTGCCAGCAGCTGCTGCTGGTTTCCGGGGGTCCTCCACAACCGATGTGGTGAGATGGCAACACGTATGAGGCAATGAAAGCGTCCAGTCTCCCTACTGTGGAGCATAGACTCCGCCCCCCCCCCCCCCCGCGCGCGCGCTACTTCTCCCCTCTTTATAAGCTGAACCCCATTATTTTTAAGAAAAAAAAAACTTTGCTAAGTCTCATTTTCATCATATCATCAATACTGCTCAGAAAACGTGCAACTTAAAAGAAACCTTCATTTAAAACATAAGTGTCAGAGTTCCTTCGGAGATTTACTGTAAATGCGGCCGATGAAGGGGGAAGCTTCCTCAACACTCTCTAAAAAGTATAGCGGTGAGATTACCCTCTGAAAACCAATCCAACAGAAAGCACAAGGGCATTAAGGCAACCGGGGCTTTGTCAATTAGTCCTGGCCATTAAAGCTTTAAAATCCAGTGAACCGTTACATGGCAAACAAGATATGGAAATACATGCATACGAATGGTGATTTATTTTAAACAGGCCGACAGGCTCCGGCATCTAATTGAGATTTTAATTTGCAACTCCAACGTTGGGGCCCCCCCCCCCCCGCGCTACTTCTCCCATCTTTATAAGCTGAACCCCATTATTTTTAAGAAAAAACTAACTTTGCTAAGTGTCATTTTCATCATATCATCAATACTGCTCAGAAAACGTGCAACTTAAAAGAAACCTTCATTTAAAACATAAGTGTCAGAGTTCCTTCGGAGATTTACTGTAAATGCGGCCGATGAAGGGGGAAGCTTCCTCAACACTCTCTAAAAAGTATAGCGGTGAGATTACCCTCTGAAAACCAATCCAACAGAAAGCACAAGGGCATTAAGGCAACCGGGGCTTTGTCAATTAGTCCTGGCCATTAAAGCTTTAAAATCCAGTGAACCGTTACATGGCAAACAAGATATGGAAATACATGCATACGAATGGTGATTTATTTTAAACAGGCCGACAGGCTCCGGCATCTAATTGAGATTTTAATTTGCAACTCCAACGTTGGGGCGAGTCACATCTCTTTTTGCATTGAAATACAATTACGAGGAGGGGATGTGGACGGTGGCTGTGCAACAGAGAGAGAGAGAGACTGGGCCGTCCGTTATTTTTCTCCTGCAAAGGCTCCGATGCTCGGGCTACCTTTAATATATGCCACCTAATAAGTCTCTACACAACTTGAGGCATTTAGCGTGACTGAGAAATGATTAGTGAATAATTGCTCACCAAGTCAAGTGAAGATGCCTCAACGCTGTAACAGTAGCATTTGGTGAAGTTTTTAAAATGGTGGAACGAAGCTCCGCAAACAGACAAAGCATAGGACAGTTCACTGATCTGAAGAGCAAC
>JAFBJU010026065.1:0-24231 GCA_016785305.1 Colistium nudipinnis | reverse complement strand
CACACACACACACACACACACACACATATATATATATGGGTTTCTTGCTCTGACAAGATCGAAAGTTACGAAGAGGCAGCAGCAGCAGAAATGAGTAGTGTGTCCAAAAAGGTGAGAGTAATGCAGCAGTAATGAGTCCTCGCTAGGTTTTGGGAGATTTTGGACGGCGAGCAAAATAACAGGAAAATGCTATTACAAATGGCTGTCGGCGTCCACGGAACGTGCAACGGGTGATGAAATTCCTTCTCGACACAAAGCAAACATTCATCATCAATGGACAGAAACAGAATCCCGTGGAGCTTCTTAAAACGAATTCTAAACCAAAACGACGCATTCATTGCCTGCTCTATGATAACGAGTTGTAATAACGTCAAGAAACACACGCCTGGCGCGTCAGTTCGTGCCCACACACCTTTCCCCGTGATGCAGCCCGACAAATTTGGCGTCTTGGCCCACCCCCGGCATCCTGACTACAAATGAAAGAATGAAGTTCCGTGGGTTTGATTTCGCGCTGCCTTCTCCCTTCCCTTCATTTGCTCGCTGGGCACGCGCAATACGGAAAAGCCCCAGAGCAGAACACTAAAACTTCGAAAATCCTCTTCTTCGTGCCCATTAGCTCAACATGGCCCCTGTTCGACGAGACAATCTACGGCGGTGAATTAAGAACCGGCATAGGGAACGGAAGCATTTCACAAGCCCTGCCAGGTCATGTTGATCATCGGATGGATCCACGCAGCCTTGGAACATTTACAAAGGGATTCAAGACAGTAGACACTCCCTGAAAGCTAAATTCACTGTTTTGTGCTTTTTTTTCTGTCCTTCAGCCAAGAATGGAGAAAAAAGAAATATTCTGAGCTGTGCCAGGTGTCTAAATTGGAGTTGGGGAGTTGCTGGACTGAGGATATTTAAATCCTCTCTTCTTCATGTCCAATTAAATAGCTAATAATAAGTCTCTTATGAAGTTTTTGCTCGTGGCACCGGCTACGGGTGAATCAAGTCTTCCTTTATCCGAGTTAAAAGCTGGGGAAAGCAATTTTAATCAAATACACTTTTTTTTGTTAATAGCTCCTCACATTCTGCGGGCTGAACATTGTGTGTGTTGGAGAAAACAAATGTTTTCACAGACAGGCCTGCAGGGCTGGGAAACAAAGATAGCTGGACTACATAAAACAACAGGACTTCTTAATTCTGCTCCTGGTTTCGGGCTCATGCACAGAGGAGGGTGGGGTGAGTGGTTTGGGAGTCCAAAGTCTCCGCACTGGAAAAAGACCGTTTCCACGGGAACGGTCATAAACGGTGTATACTAAGGGTGCACGGATCAAGTCATTCCCCAACAGCACTTGCCCCACGTAGTAATGAAACATTGTTTTTATTCTTACCACAAGACAGATGGTGACAAATATGTCGTTACATATACGTATTGTAATAATGATGTGTAATTGCATCATCTGTGAGCAGGGACACAAAGGAGCACATAGGACCAAGAAAGATTGAAAGTAAATCTGAGTTTATATTATAGCCCAAGTCAAGGCCGAGGCACTGAATTTCTCCCCGTCTCAATTCTGAATATGAGTCAATGTGACAGCCATCACACGAAACAATCCTCAAAGCAACAGGATTGCCAATATGCCACTACGGCACGGCACAGTGGCAAAATAGGAGTTTAATTCTGTTCGAGTCTCTCAATTAAACCCCTTAAACGGCAGACGCAGCGAACGGCGCAGTGATCAAGAGGGCAAACACATTTCCCTCCCGCGCAGCCACGATCAATTTGGGGCGGGAACGGAGACAAGGAAACAGGAAAGTGGAACCGATTGTCCGACTAATCGCGGCTTTTTAAGAGGCGCAAAAGATAACAATTTGCTTTAGCTCCCCGCCCTCCCGTCCCCCAAAGACCGGGGGGAGGGGAACCACGGGGAGGAATGATCCGGTGTCGGTTACGCAGCGGAAGCTGTTGGGTCCGGGCTATAGTCACTCAGTCGCTATATTCCTGCTGCCGTCCACGCGGCGAGGGCCATGTTTAAAACCACAGGCCACCTTCTATTAGGCTGCCGTCGTGCCACGCTGACGGTTGTTAATGGTTACAATTAAGGAGCACCAATGTCCTCTCGGCGCTGCTCTCGGGCCCGATCATGCTCCCTAATGACTGTGTTTTGAGGGCACGGCGAAAGAAGAAGAAGAAAGAAACAAAAAAGAAAGCGGGGCCCCAAAGACTGAGCAGGAATGTGAAGAAATCTGGAGAAGAGAGAAAACAGGACATAAGTCGAGGAGCCGGACAGAGAACGTGACTCCTGGGTTTAGAAAGAGATTTTATGCAGTGGTGTGTTACGTCGTAAATAGTCCCATACCGATGAAAAAGAAGTATTCCATTATATGAAAAAAATATACGACTAAACATTGCCAGCCGATTCCTTTTTATGGGTTGGATAAACTCAGGCACTATCTTACACCAAGCAGATAGGATGGAAGGCACCACAGCTTTCACAAAAAGCCGCATTAAATTAGGTTGGCTGCGAATCCAAGACAACAGGGACACACACGAGATCTGAGAATAAGCGCAGTAAACACCAGCTTTATGAGTTTTCTTTTGTTTTTTTTGTTGCTCCATTTCCCCTGGATCAAAACTCAACCTGTGGACGAGGTCCACTTGCGGTACGTTCTTATTCAACCTCTTTTTGAAAGCATATTAGATATGTTTCCTTCTTAAAACAAAAAAAAAAAAGGGGGAGATGTGTGCCTTTTGATGCTACTGTAAAAAAGGAACTAGATTTCTATGGATATAAGCGATCAGAAGCAGACACACCATTTGGAGGTGTGGGAGTTTTCCTGGTGGGCCGAGTCTAGCAACACCAATATAAACTGAGGTGGGAAAAAAAAAAAAAAAAAACGTATCATGTTTGATTCTTCTTAAGGCCGAGTGGCTGGCAACACACAGAATTCACGCGTTTGTTCCAACTTTTTCAGCCCCCCCTAACGTCAGACATAAAGGTGACGGGACAATGAACAAGGGGCTAAGGATGATTAATACATTACAAAACAACTAAATATATATATATATTTCTTAATATTCAAAAAACTAAGAGACCAAGAACCTGTTCATGTATGGTTAATCTAAAGTTGGCGACTGACTTCCTTGGCCAAGCCACTGCGGCAAAAAGCAAATTGTCATTAACAATTAAGAGTTTAACAATGTATTGGCTATGGATTATTAACCACACTATATTAACATTGTGTCTGTTTTTTGTTTTTTTTTATGTCCGCGACAACCTCATCACGGCGTTCAATTACAAACAAACTCTCTTTTGCCGTTCCAGGTCCGTTGTTTTGTTTTTTTTCCTCTTTTCTCCTTCACTCTAAAGAACGTTTGACCCGTACGCCCTGGTCTGTCTGCGTCCCTCAAGCCCATTTCATTCTGCCACACCTCGCTGGGTCTGAATTACTATTCAAATAACTTCGAAAAATCCTCATCAGAAAAGAGCCGCCTGTTCGAGCCAAACCCTGCTGTTAGCCTGTCTCTTTCACTGCTCCACCACCATTGTTTCTGTCCATCAGTCCAAAGTGTCTTTCCAATTACGCCCCATTCCCCGGAGGCATTCATTATGGCTGGTCCCTGCAGGTAAAACTTTAACTTTAACTTCTAACAAGTCTCCCTCTTAAACTACCCTGAGCTTTTCTCCTTTAAATACTTACCAGCGGTATGACATTAAAGACACACAAAAAGTTGCACCTTTTTTTCCCCCTTCCCCATCAGGTTAACATGGTTATGTAATGTTAGTTCTTGTATTTAAAATAATAATGACCCATTACCGCCCAGGAAACCCAGGGGCCCCTGATGAAATGGATGTCCGTCCGTCCATTAAGTGCAGTGCTGCCGCATTTGCAATGGTTGACATTTTCAGCCTGGGCTTTTTTTTTTTTTTTCCTTTCAGGTCTTTCCATGTTTCCCATTCCAAACCCGTCAAACAACATACTAATTGGACTGCGAGGTACTGCGAGGCCACATGCATTGAATACATATTATTTCGTCCTCCAGATTTTGGATGCTGCTCCAAACAAGAGTGAATTCATAAATGTATTTCTACCTGGCAGAGTGTATTGATCTGCGAAGTCTGCGAAGGTCAGACTTCGGCAGTCCGCGGGAAGCGAGGCCCTGCAGCATTAATTAGTCCTACTCTCAAACACACCGGAATAAGAGACGGAACTTCTGAGGGACCCGAGGGTGTGAGGAACCCGGGGGTTTGACAGTCTTAGTCGAAAAGACACCGATGCACCCAAATGCGAAAGCAGCTCAGCCCCCCCGACAACACATGGCGCGATACTGTGCGAATGGCGGTGGCCCGGAAGCACGCGTTCATACGATGCAAAAAGATAGGACGCGCTCAACACGAGACAATGCCCAGCTTAAGTATGTTGGAGTGTACATGTCAAACGCTCTAGAATATGTATGGCCAGTGGAAAGAAATCACAATATTTTTAGGATTGTAAAGAGAAAGACATTTTAAGACTATAAGATACTAGCATTTGGAAATTCTTAAAGTTCAGGCACACTTGAGAAGAGGACAGTGCATCAGTGCTGGAGAAGTGAAAAGGTGTGTCTCAGAAAACACCTCTGCAACCTATTTACACACGACCCTGGTCATCTCGCCGCACCGAGGCAGGTAGGCACTCCATCCTGTCCACTCTCTGCCAACTTCCCGCTATGTGCTTTAGTCACCGGTGCTTTACCCCTGCTCTGGGCAGCCGACTTTGCCGAGCTTGTTGCCAGGGCAACCGCCTCATCCGGAGATCCCTCTCTGTCTGTTTTCCCATGGAGACCGGATGCTTTGATAATCTGAGGGATTGCAGAAGACGTGGGGGGAGTGTGGAGTGGATGCCAAATGTCTTTTGAAGCACAGGAGTCGTCTCAAAAGAGCAACATGAGAAAATAGGAGGAAATGCCACCAGTGATAGACTGTGTGTGTGTGCGTGCGTGCGTGCGTGCAACTGAAAGTTGTGTGGATCTGTCGCAGCTCAGGTGGAAGGCGTTTTCTGTGTAGGATATACACAATAATTAGTCAGCAAAGTGTATTCTGGTCGAACACACTTGAGAACTGAAAAACAGCACACCGAGTGTGGAATAAACAGAATAGAATTAGCAGGGGCACGTATTGGGCACAAGTATCTTTCTTAAACACTTGTATGTCGAGTTTTACATCGGTGTCACCAATAAACAATAATAAATCGTGTCTAAAGGATAAATCTGATAAAATTATACCAATATAACCGCTTAAATGTGGACCATCGTCCAACAAATTGTTCTTATTTTTATTTTTTTTACACATGAGGTGTGATGCTTCCAGAGACTTGTGAGGATCTTCTTTGAAGCACAGCGATTGGTTCACTTTAAGGAGGATTCTGAGAAGATGTGTAGCGGAGGGTTGACTCCGGTGCACTAATTCTGTGGTCTTTTTTTTTTTTTTTTAAGATTTTTCTTTGAGTCATGACAGAAAGTCCAATTATTCCTTTAGCACAGAGAAGAACCTTCTTTTCGATGTTGTTCTTAAAGAGAATACATTTGGAAAAGAGGAGTCTGTGTCTTGGTTTTCAAATCAAAAATACAGACAGCCCCTAAACAAAAGAATTGCAGTAAATTCCTTTATTTATTGTTTGTTTATTAACACACTTGGTTATGAAATGAAACTCTCAAAACTTTCAACATAAAACAGATTGATCTGGGTTGATAATGATGATGATGATACGATAGAATTTGGGCTAAATATCTGGTTGGACAAATTAAGGTGGACGCCATATCACGAGTTGTGTATTCGGAGTATGTGAAATTTGAGTCCGTACAAATCACTGCGCTCCATTACTTTGAGTAAACAAACAAAAAAACGAAAAAAAACACAGTCCAGTCGCCCATGAGCAGAGAAAGAGAAAAATGAAAGCTGTATTCAAATGAGTCAGGGAAAGAAGAACATTTGAATTTGTTCCCCACTCTCCATATAAACCAGAGACACCATTTATCTTCATTTTCACCCGAATATATAAAAAAAAAAAAAAGTTCCCCAAGACATGAAAATGTAGAGAACAATAAGCTGCCAATGAGTCTCGGGAGACACTGGAACCATATGAAAGTATTCCTCATAGCTGAGGCGGCGGCGGCGGTGACAGGGGGAGATGAATGGGGGCTCAGCAGATTGTTCTGTTCTCAACAGTGGCAGAGTGATGCCGTAATGTCACATTATTAATGTACAGCTAACTGGGAGCGTCCTGGGTTGCTGATCATTGCCTAATTAAAGCTGTCAGAATGAAGTGATGAGCGATACGACGGACATAAATAAATACGCGCACACACACACACACACATTCTCGCATATTGTCACTCACGGAGAGAGGAGCATATCGGAAACAAATCCGACTTCCCACTCAATGTGCAAAGGTTCCAAGAAAACTCTATTCATAGAACATTCCCTCCAATTAACAGACACGTGCAATAGCAAACCCGCCCGCCCGCACGCACGCAGTGAATTCAAGCCCCTACATGCCAGATATTATCAGATCATTAAACACGGATTTATGTGGGAAAATAGGCAGCCATATAACGTAATATAGTGCCCTTAATAAAACGTTTGATTAAAAAGTCCAAAACAGATAAATGAATAGGGATTCACATCTGTTTAACGAAGTCGTTTTATAGTATCCAAGTCTGTTTTTAACACAGATACCCGCTGTAATTATTCCTCCCCTCCATGCTGGCTGTGAGGAGATGAAAAGAGAAAATAAGTCCCACTCCAACGTCAGTCTGCGTTTCGTGAAAAAGTGCGCGGTGAGGCGGTTTCAAATCAAGGGGTGCGATTTTTAGTCTTGGCGGAACACAATTCGCCTTTCAGCGTCGCAGCTCAGGAAGGAAATGCCATTGGTGGATACACAAAAAAGGCAACGTCATCCTTAAAAAGAAAGCAAAATAACCGTATCCCACTCCAGCGCCTGGCACTTCCTACTAGGTTTTTCCTGAAGTCGAAACCTCGTTTTCCTGCCGGGGGTGAAAATGCACGCGGTACACACTGTGGCACGAGGTTTGGCTGGCGCTGTGATCAGCTCACAAATAAATGAAAAGATCCACCGAGCAAGTCGTAAGGTCACCTGTCTCTTCCTCTTACTGCCAAACTGAGTCGAGAAAAGGAGACCAGTAGAAGGCCAGTAGCAGGTAGCCAATGATAAACATCGAACCACCATTTTTGAACGGGTGACTTCATCTGCAATCTCGCCGAACTCTACTAACGTAGGCGTTGATGTCAGATTTCCAATGTGGGCGGCCTTATAACGCTCATTTAAAGGCCCCTCAATAAATATGAAAACATAAACTGGGCGAGGGCGCGTAATGAAGACAGACATGGTCATAGCCATACTCCACGACATCCCGCGAGCCACGTATTAACCACTTCCTGCCTCGTCTCCCTCCTCTGACGCACAGCTCAGCGACGTCCTGCCGCGCAGGGTGCCTGCAACCTTCAGGCCCCAGCTCAGCAGGTGATCTCCGTGCCATAAGACGCGTCTATAAAAAGCCCTAAATATGCACACAGGAGGGCAGGGAAGAGAAGCCGGTCTAGTTGATACTCGGCTCTCTCTCCAAACCCCCCCCCCCCCCCCCCCGCCCCTTCCGTTCACGCCGCACTCTTCATTGCACTCGGGTGCGCCCCATCACCTCCTGCCAGCCTGCTCGGCAAACCGCTCAGTGCCACGGAGATGTTTATGGTATTTCACACTCCTGCCTCGTCCCTCTGAGCGACAGCTTTCCGAATGGCATTAATAAATGGAGTCGCCCCGTTAGCCGCCCTCACTTCACTCCACTCCACTCCACTTCACAGAGGAACAAGCGCTCCGTCTGCATTTATGAGGAGCCGCGGGTCAGAAGGGGCCGTTTTGTCTCCGGCATTTTATTAGCGGCGTAAGCCTTACACTATATTCCAGTTTATTCGGTCAGATGTCAATAAGGTGGGACGAAGGCTACCGACAAGGTTGTGCACAGTTCAAACATCATCTTTCGTTGTTTGTTTTTTTTCCTTAAAGAAGATGCTGGTGATAAAGAAGATAAGTTGATTTCATTTGCTTCGTCTGTGCTCCAGCACATCCTAAGTGTGGCATCTGGCCCCGAGGAACATCAAGCTCATTGAACTTCACTCACTCTCCCTTTATGTCACAGCCTCTATTCGATCTTCCACCATCCTTAAGAGCTACTGCCGACATGCCCGCGTGCATGCGTGTGGGGTTAACTCGTCTTACTTTGAAAGGTGGCGGAGCGAATGTGAACAAATTCATTTAAACCGTCTGTCTCTCAGGGGGAGGGGGGGGGCTCACAGGGGTTTTCGGTTCGGCCCCACACTCGGCCTTCCACATCCTGCGTGTGTAATATTAACCTTTCATCCTGTTCGTAATGTTTACAGCCCCCCAACAGCAAAATTAGAGTGGGCACGGGAGGCGAAGTCTAGCTGACAAAGACGCACACAAGGGATGTGCTGGTGAGGGACGATCTATCGGGATAGTGAAGGGTGGTGGGTGTTGAGAGAAACGCGCGTTCGACTGCTGATCCATAACCTGTGGCACATTGCATGTTAAAAAATATCCCATCTGCCCCTCAAATGAAAACCGCCCCCCCCCCACCCCCCTCCCACTCTCCTCCCCTGGCTATAAGATTTAACCGCCGTGCCGGGGCCAAGTGCTTCTTAAAGGAACATACATGTGTTGATCTTTCTTTTTTTGGCACACATATTTAAGACACAATAATGAAATAATCGGAGGCGGTCCTGGGGCTAATCTCTGGCGTACTGCTTTCCTGGTATATTTTGATCCGCCACTCGAGTCACATCAGCTGCCTAAAAGCAAGGTTTTTCAGCAATAGCAAAAACCCACAATAAGACAGCTGTATTAGAAAGGGGAGATGAGTGTGGCTTGTAGAAAAACAAAAACCACTGCGCTGAATATGCACTTAAGAGAGTTTCGATTAAAAGCCGCGCGTGATAAGCTTGAGCAAATTGCTGTGCAGAGTGTATTCGGTGCTAATTTTGTTTAATGAATCCTTGGCTTATTCAATACAGAATCCCTCACCATCGATGTCAATGCCACATCTCTCCGACTATAGTAACTAAATACATTCAATGTCATTGCTTGGGTTCTGCCTCGCCTTTTATCTATTTGGACAGATGAATCTATTAATAAAACGTTGTAAAACAACAGTGTCATGTAACGCGATTCCGGTCGAACATTCCTTCAGGGCCAGGACCAGATTAACAATGTTTCTTGTAAACCGGTTGTTCAATTTTATTAATTTTTTTTTTAACTAATTTGATCATTGAAAAAGTTCAAAAACAATATTTTACAGATCTAACATCTTATTCCCCAAACAGAGGCAGCCGGGCACTTTTTTTGGCCTATGAGTCACCCAGTACAGGGCAAACATCCAGCAACATCCAGGCGACACAAGGCCTCTGCTATTCTCCACATCATTCTTTCAGCCGAGTGCCCTGAGAAACACAGTGGGTGTCGTTTCAAAACCTCTTTCGATAAAATGTGTCAAAGAGTTAAAAAAAAAGAAAAAAGGGGAAAAAGGATCACTCTCTAGATCCCTGGTGGCCGAGGCCCATTGCCCCAGCTGGATGACACACGGCTGACCACGACACACTTCCACTCTGATAGTGAGGCCGCAGCGGTGAGAGGTGAGTGATGGCCCACGGCTTTCACGGTCCTCCCGGGAACCACAACCCCTCCTCTGCCAGTTGTGGCACGTTCAACTTTAACACGGCGTCCGAGAGCCACGGACCCCTGAAAGACCGTTCAGTTCGGCTGGCAACAGCCTCATCGGAAAAATGTCACACTCGTGATATCCAAACCTAATGTTACTCACCGCAAACGTGTTCTTCATTGGGTCTTTTCTCTTTTTTTTCACCCCCCCCCCCGCCCCCAACATGCACCACACGTGGTCGAAACTAAGAACCACCCCCAGGACCGTTCTTTAAACACGCCAGTCTTACACTTCACACATACAGTATAAGAATGCATGTGATTTACGGTCGGTCTGCATACTGTTAAAGATCCGCGAAGGGTGAAAACATGCATAAACCATGACGGATGCTGCCGCAGCGCCTGGCGAGGGGGGCGCGTGGGCCGGCGCGAGGGCCGTCAGGGCGATGCCACTGTGCGAGTGGATCTCAGGTATGCTAATGTGGCATTTGGGTTCAGGAGTGAATGTGACAGGAGATAATGGGACCGGACAGGACACATGCGAGACCATTCCAATCACCGGGATAGCAGCTCCTTCCTTTCTCTCACTCATTTCATATCGGGGTCACTCTGAATGCAGCCACAGGGCAGTTTCATCAATCCACAGACGGCTCTCTCACCCTGAGATGTAATCACTCTGTGATTCACATTCATGATGAGTGAAGAAAAAAAATAATCACACATTTACTTTTTTTTTATTTTTCTTTTTTTTTTACACTTACAATTGAGTCCACGTACGTTGAATGAGGCGTTTCTGCAAATAAAGGGCTTTTGATAAGTGGCGCCCAGTATTTGAATTCTGACCCGTGTGTGCACAATGACCACAAATGGAGGAGCACAGGTGTGTGTGTGTGTGTGTGTGTGTGTGTGTGTGTGTGTGTGTGGTGTGTGTGTGTGCGTGTGTGCGTGTGTGTGTGTGTGTGTGTGTGGCAGATGTGGTGAGGCTGGTTAGTGCCACGTAAAAAAACAAGCAACACAGCAGAGAAGCAGAGCAAAAACAGCAAATGGATGTACCTGTCAAGTTTCTACATTTTTCTCTTTCTCGCGTGCTGTTTTTCCGTTTCACACAAGGCATGAGTTAGAAATGGGATCTCCACTATGTATGAATGTATGTATGTATATATATATATTTTATAGTTTTAACAAAAAATGTTATTGAATTTCAAACTGAGTAAAGTATGAGGTGATGAAATATGTCCGTTTCCTGCCTAGTGTTTTAGAGATTATATATACATATATAGACTAGTCAGCAACAGGGGGTGAATTCTGGGATCTGTTATTCTGTATCTTCGATTGGTCACAGTGTGCGATCAATAGCCTTCCAACCTTTCCTCCACCTCTCCATTCCTGCTCAGCCTATAGGCACATTAATCCCAATCTGCGGTAGCTGCCGTAACGCAAATTTGCATTAGCCGCTGAGTGATCGAATTAGGCGCCAGCACGCTCATCCACCCCTGCAATCAGTGGCACTTTCCAATGGAGACAACTACACGCTTACAATCAATTTGCTCCCCCTAATCTAATCGAGTGGCACACACGGACACGCGCGCACACACACCATCCCCTACGGAGCAATGCATGCATGCATGCACGCGTGATTATATACATAAATAAACCCTATTCTGAACATTCATATCTACATGTCCTCATGGACATGCTTCGCTACATCCACAAAGGAACAGATTTGCCTCCTGCCTCTCACAGGAGCTCGCCGCGTTCTTCGTATTAGGAGTTAGTTAAGCTGCCGAGCAGTGAGCGGGCAGGAGACGGCGTCAACGACGCAACGCTTAATCAACACCCCCCGTCTCCCAAGCATGTCTACGGCAGCTTCGCAAACAGGTGAGAGGCGAGAGGAGCTCCACCGCGGGACAGGCATGGAAGAGTAGGGACTTTTTTTTTTTTTTTTTTTTGATGAACTCTCCTAATTATCTTACGCCCCATCCCCTCTCTCTTCTTAAAAAAAATATCAAAATACACAATGAATTATTCAATGAATGTCGTATGATTTACAGCAACACAGTGCAACTGGGATTGAGTTGGAAAATGGATGAAATTAATGCTTGAGGGTGGTGGCTTAATTTTTTCCATACATCCAAAAGTTGTAGTCTTTTTTCCTATTGTAATTCAAAAGATATTATTCACAATTTTTGTAATAGACAAATGCAAATGTGCGCGTGTTTGAGCTACACTTGAGGTTTGTTTGTGTTTTAATTAACCAAAATTACTACAAAAAATCTTAAATTTTTTTTTGGGGGGGGGGGTAAAGCAGTGACCCCTATCAGAACTGTCAACATGAATAAAATCTTAATGACTTAAATCCTTCATCACAAACGGGCGCAAATAGTCAACTACATGGATCTCAAAACATAAATCCCACAGGGACAGAATAAACAGAATCAATATTTGCGCCCAGCATTTCTCCAGGCGACACACAACAACACCACTGCTGTCTCATCTCTAATGAGGGATGGCACACCAGGCATCTCCAACACCTAAATTGTTTCCACTGCAGCTCCAGGCTGCTGCTGCGGCTGCTGCTAGTTAAAATGAGACATACACTAAGTGCACAATCCATGGGGAGATGCAAAGAGTGGCTGAAAATATTCCACCACAGTACATTTACAAACGCGCACGCATTGGTGTTTGCGTAAATGCGCAAGACGGATTTTGACACGGCATATTATTATTCCTCATCACCCTCGCAATGAATTGTGTCATAATATACGACAATAGTGCAATAGTAGTGACAAACAAGACTTGTTTGTATATAAACTAATGGAATATAGCGCCCCCGGAGAAGCTGCAGAACCAATGATCTTTAAATGTGAGGAGGCGCACGAGGTATGGGAGCACTGGTCCATAAACTGACTTTTGATGGCTAAAATGCCTGCAAGATCAACAGCCACAGTTTCCCCCCCCCAAGCACGCACACGTGAAAAAAATGCAAGTGTGATGGATATCCAGCCATATTTACAGAGTTGCATTTATGTGTGGGCAAAACACCGCTCAAAGATTCAGCCCACATGTCCGACTGTGGCATCTTGTGAGTGTTGTCCCTGTATCCGCAGCAGTTTCTTACTAAAATATGTCAAGTGTAATTATATCTCTGACCATCCAGGCACGTGGCCGAATAGTGAGCTGGAGAGGAAATCTTGAGCCCTCTCCATATAGTGACTGTTTCAGATGTGCACACTTACTCTCACCCGCCAACCAAGCCTTCATTTGTAGTGCCACAGCAGCCCCTTGTGTATGACATTGTCTCATTTATCATTCCGGCACTTACACCTGCATCGCTACGGTGGGAGCGTCATATAGTGGTTTGTTTTGCGAGGTTGCCAATTGCCTTGCTACGCTAGTTAAACAAAAGAGAAAATGGTCTCATTTGGGATGAATTTGTAAACAGGAAGGATGACATTGGATTGCCATTGGAACACGAACACACACATACACACACAGACAAACGCCTATTCATAGTGATCTTAGTAAAAAAAAAACGTCTACTAATTAAAAGGTGCTGTATTGAACAAACAGTTCTCCGAGGCAAACAGACTCCCCATCACCGAGTTCATTAAATGCTAATATGGCCACTTCACCACATTGGACGGTCGACACCAGAATCTTCATTGAGGAATCAATGGGACATAGATAGATGGATTTCTTCGGTCAAGCGTTGTTGCAGCAGCAGGAATAGAGTTTGAAAAAAACAATTTGCCAGAGATGGGTACACACAATCCAAAGCCACAAATTGGGTGACAAAGTTCAGCGAAAAAACAATATATATATATATATATATATATATATATAGTTTTTTTTATATACACAGGACATTATGAGTTTTTTATATACACACACACACACACACACACACACACACACAATGGGGCCCCTTGGTAGCACAAGAGTAATCCATGCATCTGTTTACATTAACGCCGTATTTTGTTTTGTTTTTTTGTTAATCCTCCTTTGTTTTACTTGGATTTTATTTCCCTGAGGGCTTCCGTTAATCTGATTGAAAGCACCGTGACACTTTCCCTCTCACGGAGACGACCAGAGAGCACGGCAGGTTCAAAAGTAAAATGGATTGCGAAGTCGCCATGGGACAGAGACAGGAAGAACACAGCGGCAAGAAAAAAGGTGTTTGACAATTACTTTCGCATGAGAGAACACAGCATCTATTGCGAGACCTTTCCTGTTTGAAGCTCCTGAATCCCCCCCACCCCCCCCGCCCTTAGATGCCGGAGCAGGAAGTGGGCGGTGATTTTGACCCCCGGCTTCGGCCGCCGCGGTGCGACGAGGACGAAAAAGATGTAAGCCCAGGTTCGATCATAAGAAACACAGGAAGAGTAAAGAGTAAAGTAAAGTAAGATTTTTTTTTTTTTTTTAAATCTTGCATGCTTTTGATGGGCTTTCACCTTCAATTTTTTCATGCCGCGATTCCAAATGTCACTGGGTGCCCCTCGTTGAACCTCTGGCAAAAAATGGATCTCGAAGAGCACACCTTGCATCTCCATGGGTAACTCTTAATAAGTGGGTTAAACGTCTCTGGCTTTAACACGGAGGGGAGCACTGACCCTACGCCGTGTGGGCACCGTACTGAGGATAAGACATGACGTATCCCATTAGCCTGCACAGTGCTTAGAAATCCATCTGCTAGAATCTCACCGGCCCGACACAGGAAATAGGGAACTTGTGCTTGGAATTCCTCTCCCAGTAATCCCGTTTTGCCCAGGACTAAATAGTTTTCTTTCTTTTTTTTTTTTTTTAAATCAACTCCTCGAATCTCTCAGCCCCTTAGTGTTTCAAAAAACGCATAGCATGTAGGAATTAGGCAGCCTTTAAGCATCGCACTGTACATTTAACGAGAGTAATATATGAAAAAATATCAATATCAGCTCAAATATAAACCCCTCGGTATTTTTACGGGTAAAGTGTAACATTTCTCGCGCCATCTCGAGAAGTGGAAGTTCACTGCATTCATATTGAGACTCTGAAGGAATTCACTGAGAGGTATTAAGCGCGCGGCGTCGTCCCAGCACAAGCGCGTTTGTGTTGGAGCCAAACGAAGGCGTGGCGTTTAAGGCCAAGTGAATCTTTGCGCCAGATTCGAAGAAGTGCCCACGCCGCGTTGCCGAGCTACCGCGTTCACGAGAGTGAGACGGACAGATGGACGGACAAACCTGACAACATAACGCCTCGGGCCATGGCTGTCGCCAGCATGGAGACGCAATCAAGGGACAGAGCACCGAAAGTTGCAATGCATTTTAGGAAATGTCAACAGCTGATCTCTTTTGACACCTTTGCTCGTGCGTCTCAGCAGCCAGAGGGGTCGAGGGGATTAGCCGCCGTATGTTCCACCCAGAGGGGTCTTTCTCAGTAATCTGGCATTTATTTAATATTTGCTCACCCACAGTGGCAAGACGGTGTGGCCTTTCCACCGCGGAACAGCCAGAGAGGCAGAATGACAAGCCGTCAGTCGGGGGGTAAATATTGGGAGTTTTAATTGAAGTCAAAGTCAGAGGCCGTGGCCACCGGACATAGTTTATTTAAAAAAACAGTGAGGTTGAGTGCACCTTTTTTTTGTTCCTCAACCCCCAAACAATTATCTGGTGTCACAGACAACGTAGCAACAACAGTGTGCAAATAGCGAGAGGGAAATTTATTTTCCTATTATTTCAGTTGGTTTCTGTGCATGAATGAAAGGTTTTCATGCAGAAACACCATGAAAAGTATATCGCTTTTAAGGTAATTTTTCAGGATAACTGATATTTTAACAGTTAAAAAGCTTTATATAAGGGATAATGGGATTTCTAATTGTTATTCTTTTATTGAACTGACACGTCACGTTGAGTTCCAACGCCGAAGCGGATCGCTTCACAGCAATTACGCAATCAGCGACGAAGGCTGTAAAATAAATACAGGAGAGTGTAAATATGAAGAAGCATAGATAAAGGTAGTTAATTACTCGCGACACTGAGAAATTGCAAGAGTCAGTCACAGGGGAAAAGGGAAAAAAGAGACAGGATAATAACATATTTCTTAGCCATGTTAATTGCAGAGCCGGTCTAAAAAAAATAAAAATAATATATTAATATTAATATTTAATATTTTCATATTATATATATATATATATATATTCGGTGATTCATTCCTTTTGATACACTTGATTACAGTGTCAACCATTCGACAACTTTGCTGCCGCGTCACCAGCGTGACGCATCATTTCATTGTCATTGCACAACAGTGTTTCACACCTCAGATGAACAAAAGCAGGTGCATGATGCATTTTCGAAGACACAAGAGGGAGTGAACATGTTGTTGTTAGTGGGTCCACGGGGGTATGCTTCATCAATCCCGTCGACTAATACACAGAGCGGGGAGATAGTTCTAGGTCAGTGACTCGCGTCCACAAGTTCCCGCAGCAGTGACACCCGGGCATGGAATAAAACATGTGGCGAAGGAACGTCTAGGAGACACGCCAATCACGGCGAGGAGCCGCAGCAGACTTTTTCTCTCACGCGGCTGATAACAAGCTCAGGTGTTGACCTTTACGTCCAAACCACAACAACTCCCCCCGCCACAAAGAACATTTGTGCTGCAACAGTCACCGCTTTCAGCCCAACGCGGAGCCTTTCCGGTTTATTGTGACATTTGAAGAGCTAAGAGATGATCATAGCGTGGTGCTTTCGAAGGGCGCTGTGCCTGACAAAGTGACCGCCTCTAAATACTACCCTCAAATCCGAAATCAATCCATCGCCGCTCGATCGTGTGTACGATGAAACCACCTGGTCCATGCAGCGATGTTTTGACAGATGAGTGACCGACTCCAGATGGGAAACGTATTCATTTCGATTCTACCCCCATGCACGACTAAACTCGCCATTGATTTGTGTTTATTATTTTCCATATAAAATACGGTCGTTGGTTTACACGAAGATGGATTTATAACAATGCCAGTGGCAGACGAATGACTATTTACCTCCGTGCCCTCACGTCCTGCATTGTAGTCGGAGCTGAAACTCATTACAAAGCCACCCTACCCGATAGATTCAGCGGAGCAACATGCAGGGTTAGCACTGGGGAACGGCAAATCACGTCTGCATATTAAATAGGCACAAGTATAACATTTGTTTTTCGGGAATTTGAATGAGCTTCGCAACAAACTAGTCGCCGATATGCCCCGGATTTAGACGAGGGTCTTTCTGTTAAGGTTCTTTTTTTTTTTCCTCGTGTTATGGTGTGGAATAACAGCATTAATAATCAAATTCAGCGGAGCAACATGCAGGGTTAGCACTGGGGAACGGCAAATCACGTCTGCATATTAAATAGGCACAAGTATAACATTTGTTTTTCGGGAATTTGAATGAGCTTCGCAACAAACTAGTCGCCGATATGCCCCGGATTTAGACGAGGGTCTTTCTGTTAAGGTGGTTATTTTTTTTCCTCGTGTTATGGTGTGGAATGACGGCATTAATAATCAAAGAAAGGAGACTTCTCTCGCGCTCACCTGCATTTTAAAGCACACGCGCGCACGCACGCACGCAAAGAGAGAGAGAGAGGCGGGTACCTCCTCCGACTCAAATTTTCACCAAGCGGCCGAGCAATCAGTCACAGAGACACGTGCTCGCTGGCAAAGTCACACGTCACTTATCGACTCTCGCTTTGCTTTCCGCACTTTGACGGCATCGCAGCCGCGACCTCTGCCGCTCTGCAAACCATGCCACGCAGCCGCTGCCGAGCGGAGAGTCAGCTGAGGGAGTCCGTGCCCCGAGCCAATAGGAGGCATTTAGGATGCAGAGAGGCTGAGGGGCGATCAAAGCAGGTGCAATCCGGCCACGCCTCCCCTCAATTTTCCCCCTGGGCTGCTTTCAACTTCTGACTGCCTGACAAAAGGACCCCGGAAAGGTTGAATGCGGAACCGTGTAAAGCATCTTCATGGCTTATGAAACTGCAGGAAGAAAACGGAAGACGCACGCAGCGTGGACCCGCTCCGCTGCTTTCGGGTTTGTGGTCGACTACATGGGACGCTCATAGAGGGGCCTCGTGGGGGTTAACGCGACGATCAGATAACGCCACTTTTTCCTCTACTTTTCCCAAGGGGGACAAACTAATGGATGCTTTTCTTTTTTTCCCCCCTTGAAGCTTGAAGGCCTATTCCGAACGGTTCCCGTTTGATTCTGCAGATATCCTTCATGTACGAAAAAAAGTTACCAAAAATAAATGAATGACTCCATCCACATCTTCATCTCACAGATAGCCTACACTGTTTAAGCGTGTATGTACGCAGTCCACAAACCCAGGTGCACCACAATTACTATTACTGTCCTTTGTTAAGTCCCTCCCGCGCTGCCAACAACATCCATACACACTAATAAGGGAAAGGAAGGAAATCCCATTGACATATTCCATCATCACATCTTTTGCACAATGAGACAAGTAGGGAGGGCTGGATAGACAATCAGGTACCCTTGTACTTGAGCAATGACGGGCTTTATGAAAATATACCATCTGTCGGCCCCGAGGATTCTGGCTGCACGGTGTTACTATGTGCAAAGGGGAAAAAATGGGTCGCCTACCGATGAAAATCCTGGTACGACTCACAACCGGTTCGACGAACCTCGGCGCGGGTGAATACAGACAAACACGCCCCCGCAGTTCCCAATCCGTTATGGTCATAGTCGGTCCCAAAACGCAGGCGGTCAAATTCCTGCTCACCCCAAGTCCGAGCGGAGCGAAGGGCATTCAGGAATGTCGTTCACTCGGCGGACACACCAGAAAGAAGAGCAGCTGCACCGGCTAGCCCCCTAATCGGACTATGGCCTGAAATAATAAATGCTGTGGACAAGCAAAACACATTTGCTATATTTAATTCAACAATAACAGCACGAAGACGGAGAAGAGCGGCGGCGGTGAATAAACCATGTGGAGAATGGAGGTGAGGACTCCACACTCTGGTAGAAAGGAGGAAAACAGACGCTGGAGATGGCTTCATTTCGACACAGCAACTCATCCTCACTGCAGCGGTTGACGCGTGTGTGGAATTATTATAATCAAATAAGCATAACCCTTTATACCTTTATAATTGTATACTGTTTATACTTATATCTTGAATACTTCTTAAACCTTTCTATCACTAAGATACTCACTATATAGTTTTCCTGCTAAATGATCAATGAAGTGTTCACCAACTTGCCCACATTCCAATGAAGGTATTTATGGTGTCTCACGAACTAGACATTATGGGTGCCATAATTCATGCAGTGGTTTTCGGAGTGGTTACCTCTTAGTTAAGTAAATAAATACATGGGGAACTGATTTATACATGCCAAGGGAAGGAGCTTTGGACTATGACCCGAGGTCATCTATTTGGGAGGAACATTGTCCACAGGACACTGGACAATGATAGGACAAGAAGGCCACATGGACTAAGACCTCCAATCAAGAACAAGACAACACCCCAACCTGGAAGACTTAAAACCAAATGTAACACAAAGAAACGGTGTTATTTTGTGGGATCTGTTAGGGAGGAGACAGTAACTGCCTGTCTCTTTCTTATCAGTAGCACAGGGTACCCCTCAGCTGAGTGTGTGTGTGTGTTACAGATCATATCACAGCTTATTGATAAATAACCTTTAATTGAGAGAAGTTTCCGGTTCATCCTTGTTTCTACTTCCAAAAAAGAACACAACACGTGTCACCAAGTCATCCTACCAAACACTTGTATATCTGTCTCGGTTGTGCAAGTGATAAAATGTCAAGTATACGATTGTGATATATTGTGTCTCACATCATAGCCCCGTGAGAATAAAGCTTTAAAGCAAATTCAGACGGGGATGATTTTACCACATTAAGACCATGCAGAGAAATGGGAGGCACACAATATGAAAATGTACATCAAAGTTTTTCCTTCTGAACAAACTTGCAAAATGTGCTAGGTTCCAAGTAACGTTCTATGTTTTGGCTTCGTCATTGGGAGGGAATTAAGTGAAGAATGACGGGAAAAGGGAAGGGGGGAGGGGGGGGGGGGGGGGGGGGGGGGGGGAGTATTTAGACAATTTTAATTATGGCCAGACTTCAACATAACAAAATTGGGGGAAAATAAAATGCGATGCGATCTGGAAACGCTCTAAATGCACCCATGCACCGTACATTTTAATTGCTGTGGGACACGCCAGGCAAACAGAACTTTGGCACGATACAAAATTAAAACAAACGAGGGGGAGGAAAAACTCGATTCAGGATGGAGATGCAAATGGAGGGGAGCTCTCCGCTCATCGTCCTTTTTCTGCACACAAAGACTATTGGGATTGTCTTAGGCAGCCACAAAACAAAACAAAACAAAAAAACCTCCATTGACCGTTTGCTTTTATTTCTTAGGTCCCAAAAAAAAGCGCTTTCCCAAGCTCCAACATTGCACGGCCGAGTCATTTAATACGATGCGACAGCTACCTCTGGATCTGTTTTTTTTCTTTCTGCATTTTCAGCACCAACTATTTTTAAACAGGAGATCCCCGGCGTCCTGTGGTGGCACCAGCTCATTCAGCGGCATCATTCGGACTGACAAGAATACATGGCTGCTGACCACAAATCACTTTGCGCTTTAAAATTAAAACTGCATGTATTTTTTGTTCTGTACCTGTAACACAATGCACATTCAATTCAACACATTTCATTATTGTATCCTGTGAATTTCAATATTCTGAATGGCTTAGTCCATTCGCACTTTATTTTGACACTGCATATTTTTGTTAACTTCCAACAGAGTGTAAATTGAATTCCATTTATTATTTGCTACCGTGAATTTCATTTTTCTGTAAGACTAGCTATTCCATGCAAACTGTAATTTTAAACCGCACACGGCATTTTTTTTCCGCCTCTTCCCAGTGTATATTACACCGCTCATATTATTATTCATTACACGCAGTCCATGTTCCACTGCATATACTCAGGTCACTGTATATATTGTATCTTTTGCACAGCCTTCGCTTACTTTGTTCTATACCTGTGTCTACGCCCCCACCTCTGCTGCGGCAAGGCCGCAAATTTCCCCACCGTGGGACAATAAAGGCTTATTTTATCTCATCTCTAATCACGCACACAAAAAACACGCACGGCAGTGACATAGTGCCGATGAAGCCACAATGGGGGCAGAACAACCCGCGTCACGACAGTGGCTCCCTCCCTTTCCCAGTCCCTTATACTACAAACCCCGCTCAATTAATCATACGTGCGGCCTATATGCACACATTCACATGCCACCCGCCGTAAAAACCCCGCTCCATTATTCATCGGCCTCGCTGTAGCCGGTGCACGTAGTGCACTCGCCACTCCGCGGCTCGCCCCGGAAGCGCGCGGTTAGCATATCTGCCGTACAAGAGCACCTCCTTAACAAGCCGTCACAGCACTCACGGTGCGACGGTCGCCGCAGACAGCTGCCAGGGAGGAAAAATGAAGCCGAGGCTTCCTCCCCGGTGACATCAGCCACCCCGGACGCCCAGATCTGCAGTGATCGCCCGAGATGCACGCCGACACCGGCCGCTCGTTGTGTAACGGCACTCCACTCTAAAAAAAAAAAAAAAGGGGCCACCACTGAATTTGAACACGGGAGCAATGCTGTTCCCAATGCCTTTGCCCCCCCTGATACGGGTTGTTACAGTATGATGAGTGCCACGGAGAGAAAAGGGCAACAATAACATAAATCGGTAAAAGAGGATAAACTGAGCACACAGTGGTTCTTCGAATATTAGATTAGATGACCGACTCATAATACTAATTACTACCTAAATATTTAAAAAGCAAAAAAACATCTGGACAGTGAAACAAACACACTTTGGTGAAGCAGCCCCCGAACGCTACAATGCTTAAAGAATGGCACACGCTGCGCGGCATTGCTTCCTGTGACTTCACTGCCCCGGTGCAAGTAAGGTACCTGGCTACAGAGGTTTCAGTTCGGCCATCAGCGGCAGAATTTACGGTCATCGCTTGCTCGTCGGGAAGCATCATTTGTTTGCTGGTGCGCTTGCAGCTGCGAGGTGCAAAGATCCATTTACAAGGGTACAACACATGCAAACCAGCCAATCCCAATCAGAATGACACAATAGAACACTGATATCCACGGATTGAGGCTAGTCCCACATTATACATTACATTGTTACCAGGTTTGTTGTTGTTTTGAATGAATCAATGAATAATTAGTCCGTGCGAAGAGTTCCAAGATACTAATAAGTAGGTCTGGGACAAGGCCAGGGTGAAAGTCAACATTAGAAACCAGCCGAGACCTCTTCACGTCGGCCCAGTGACAGCCACACATCTATCTTAAGCGTGGCTTCCATACCTTGACTTCCAAGAGAACAGCCAATTAAAAAATGCCATTGGCTGGCCCCCCTCTTCGCCCACCGTCCCTCAAACACAACACAACCCCACACGGACGACACAGCACAGTAAAGCACTACCCCTGTGGCATAATAACACACTAACACCAGCCCTACATGCTGATGTTCACCCCTACATTTGTGTAGTAATTGGATTTGTGAAGGCAACTCGAAACACTGCGGCTTGCTGATAAAAAAATATATACAGTATATAAATAAAAAAAAAGAAAAACAAGGAGGTTCACCGAACTAGAGAGAAATATCAATGAATTCCAGCACTTTAATGTTTCTCTCCTCCTTGCCTTCAGAGAGTTTTGCGTGAACTCTCATCTGCCACTGTCACAAATTCACGAATGGAGAGAATGTGAGAGCATCCGGCATATTTTCTGGAAATAATGGTACAATTGCTGAATAGTAAGTGGGTCCGTTTTCTTTCTTTTTCTTTTTTTTTTTTACCTCCCGTGAAAAAAAAGACAGAGGCTTCACCAAACAGATGGACAGACACGCGGGGACAGATGTGCGTGCAATCACAAAGAAGCGCACGTGAAGCATTATTCATGCAGTGGGACGTCCCTAAATGAAACCCTGTGTGTAAATGTCATCCGTAAATGTCAATAGCATTCTGAGGCCTGTCCCGAGGACATGGAGCCCAGCATATGGGCCACGGGACTGGGACGTACCTTCATTTCCTACTATGTCATCTATTCTTTATCTCCTTTAAAGACCTCATCTGCTCATGCGGTGAATTCTAGCCATCTGGATGAGAAAGAGAAACGAAAACTCCCGTCTAATAACGATGACATACACTCGGTGGTGTTGGAGAGGAGAACAAGTAATTGTTTTTTTGTTTTTTTTAATTTCGAATAAAAATTGATCCGTTCGCTGGCTGCTTCCTCAGCAGTGTGCTGCGCACACACACGCCGTATCCCTCCAAGTTTCCATTTAACGAGCTGTATCTTATATTCTCTGTTCTGTTTGCACACGAAGAACGTGACACTCTACTCAAGGCGATGTTAATAACAAGACTGAACTGAAAAATGTAAAACCGATATAAATGTTAATGATTGGGTAAAATGGGCATCCGAGACATCCCCCCCGACTTGACTAATATGGAATAGTGGCGCAGCAGATTTGGTTTTTGATCGTGGACAAATAAAGCGCTGTCCAAAGACTCAATTTAATATCGTATTGAGAGGAAACTTGACCCATTTACACCCTTAGATAAAAACGATTAGGCAAAAAAAAAATGCCTGAGAATGAATAATGTTTCGCCCGTACCTCGATGTAAGCAGCGAGCCGTGGGTAGACCCTGGAAGGTCCCAGCACGTGGGACAGAGGTGTGGTGCAGGGGAAGCTGGTGGTCACCGCGTGGCTGACTTCTGGCAGGGAAAACACCTTGAAGCCAAACTTCTCGTACATCTTCTGCAAGTCTTCATCCGGCTTCTCCTCGCCCTCGGACAGGATGCTGCCCACCACGTAGCGACATTTCTCCGATGGCCTCTGCGGGGACGGAGAGAGGGGAGACACACATTGGATACTTAATAAAAGCCACCTCACACCAGAGAGGAAGACGCGGCATTCGCTAGAACACTTGTGTCATATTGCGGCTTGGATCTGTCACAGCGAAAGCAGATAACAAACGGGCACAAAAATAGAGACTACAAAATTGATAATATCAACGGGATGACGTGGAGAGATAGGGTTATAGAAATATGGCGACGTGGCTTGATGCTGAAGAGAGAATTCACACGGAAGTGCTAGAATGGGCCTCATTAATTAACTGTTCTAGGACAGGATAACTAGTAAAAAGAAACTTTTTTTTTTTTAATTAATGAAACATGCAGAGATCCCCAATTTCATCTTACCCAGGTAAAACTATGTATGCCAATATTCTGTTGAGGATATTATTATTATTAAGTACCACAAACTCATATCTAATTAATGGAAAAACATCAACATATCGCCTGACATAAAACATTGTGTCCCTCTTTTGGTAATGCGGCACAAAGCTACACGTGTGTAGAGGTAAAAACAGAAGATGGTTGATTTACACTTGTGGAGGCACTGCACCTTCACATAGTCCCAGCTTTTACTGGACAGAGGG